>RJWH01011502.1:0-11940 GCA_004363575.1 Solenodon paradoxus | reverse complement strand
TCTCTCTCTCTTTCTCTCTCTCTCCTTTGCAGCCCATCCCTTCAGCCCCTCCCTTAGGAGGAGAGCCTGACACAGGGAATGACGGGAAGTGATGGATTTGCATTGGAGCCGGTGACTTCCAGGGCTGGTGGTGGTGTCCAGCAGCAGGAAGTCCTGCCAGAGAGCGAGGACACATGCACACCACACGTGTGCACACACAGTCCAAACCCAGGAGGGGCGTCGGCTGGTTTCACGTTTTTATTTTCTCCACCCCCCCCCGCCCGCCCACCCCAGTCGCGGGTCTAGAACCTGGGTCTGCAGGCAGCCACCCGACGTGCCAGTGCCACAGGGGCGCCTGCGCTCACGGCTTCTTTAAGCGCTGGAAGCTGAGGCTGGAAGCCCGGTGGCCCAGAGCCCAGGGCAGGCGGGCACTGGAAGCTGCTCCAGGAACCAGCCCCGTGGCCCCTCCCGGGCTGCTGGCCTTCTCGGCAGGCAGTGGTCCGACCCGCAGAAGTGTGCAAGGCAGGCTCAGGCCCAGGCAAGCTGCCCGGGGCTCCCCTGCACGCGCCGTGGGACATGCAGGCGGGCGACCGGCTCTGCCAGGGAGGCTGGGACGCGCAGGAGTGGGAGGTCCCCGCAGCAGGAGCAGAGCCGCCTGCTCATCACCCGAGTGTATCACTCTGTGTTCGCAAGTTCACCCCCCAGCTTCATGAGGGCGAGCTTCACGATCTGCTGGGCAGCCCGCCAGGGGGTCCGCCCATGTCAGGGGCGCTCCCACCTCCCTGCTTTGCAGACCAGGGACATAAGCAGCTTGTCCGAAGTCCCACAGCCTGGTGGGCGCCAGGCCTCAGGCCCAGCGTCTCCTGTGCTGGGCTCTTTCCTCCCCGCCAAGCGGCCTGAGAAACTGCTGGAAAGAAGCGTGCTGGCTTGGGTGTTACAGCCTCCCGCTAGAGGGTCATTTCACAAGGTGTTTCTAATCCAACCCGCCTGGCCTCAGGGGTCTTTCCTTCCTCAGTGAGAGAAGTGGAGGCCTGCGCTGAGCAGCACCCCTCAAACTCAAGCTCCTCCTGGCAGCACAGGACTGGCCCACGTGGAAGCAGGTTTCACTGCTGGTGCTGTCAGTGAAGGCAGGGCAGCCCTTGAGCAGGGTGGTCTCCAGGTCAACGTGACAGTGACAGGTGTCCTCACAGCAACATGAGAGGGGTGTGGAGTGCAGACACTGGGAACACCCGCATGACAGACAGGGTGACAGGCATGAACGGGTGCCCCTTGGGGCCCCAGGGCCTGGCTGCTGGCTCCTGGAGTCAGGACTTGGGCTCTAGCTCTGCAGCACAAGACATTTCTGTGGCTTTAAATGGCCCTGCGTTGGATGATTTGTTACCAGAGGCCAGGAAATGAATAAAAAGCCCTCGAGGATCTTACAGATTGGTGCCAGTGGATTGCTATCACTGAGCGTGACAAACGAAAAACCACTTCGAATGTGAGAGTTGAGGAAGAAGGGACCCTGAGTCCCAAGGGACATTTCAGTTGATGTGTTCAGGCAGAATTTCCATCACAGCTGCATAAATGTCTGCACACACAATATACATGCACACGCACGCGCGCACACACACACACACACACGACGTCGTCTCCTCCCGTCCTGTGCAGACGCTTCAAAGCCACCGCGTCCGCTCAGGCACCAGGAGCATTTCCTCTGTGGCTTGCCTGTTGTGGGCGTGGGGGGAGCTTTGTCCACAGCAGCTCCTGCATCGGCCTGGGTGCCGGGTGCCGGGTGCCGGGTGCCGGGTGCAGGGGGGCCATGCTTCTGCTTTTCGACCTCATGAGGAAAGAACTCGCTTTCTCCTCCCCCTTTGTCCACACAGGCACAAACTCCTCAACCAGAAACATATAACAGCTCTGCTTCTCATGAAATCTAAACCAGTGTTTCTCAGTCTCAGCGGTTCCTAGAACTACGGGGGAGTTTCGACCCTATCGGGGCCGGGGCCCCACGCAGATTCCCTGGTGACGTGAATGTGCAGCCGTGACAGCTCTCTCAGCCGACAAATCCAAACGGTGCTCTTTAGAAGCAGTGAAGACAGCTTTATTACGCGCGGGCCAGATATAGAATCTGAGCCCCGAAGTACTTCTGGGACACACTTTTATTGGTGAAGGAGGGGGAAGGTGTGAATTAGAACAGGAATTACAAACGGAATTCAGTTATTCATTTGTGAATTCCTCACATGGATAACACACATCATTGTAAAATGCACATAGGGTTTCGTTCTCAGAAAGGGGTCCCTTTTATCTGGTCAGTAGCTTCCAGCCAGTCTTGACTGCCAGGCGCCTGGTGGCTGGGTGGCCACTGTCGGTCCTCAGAAGCTAGAAACCGGGGTGCGGCTTCCTCCCTTCTACACAGCGAATGTGCCGGAGCGTCCTGGGCCTTTGCTGCTGAATATGTGATTGGTATTGAAGCCCTCACGTCACAAGGGGCTTGTTAGTGAAAAAAGGAACCAGAGGAACTTCAGTTTTGCTGGTTACTCTGAACCACAGAGCCCTGGGGTCCCCCCTTTCTAGATAATCCTCTGGCCGTGAACCAGAAACCTTGGACCTGCCCGGTAAGACCTTGGCTGGAGGGGTTTCTGTGAATCTGCTGAGATCTGGGAAGAAGTTAAATGTCAAACAAGATGGCTTAAGACATTTAGGGTGTGACCTCTGCTTCTATGCACATAACCCGGGACACCCGGAGGAAGAGAAAAAAACTAAGTTATAAATACCCTGTGTTATTTGGGTTCGGGGCTGTATGATTTGGGACGATGCTGTCCCCCTTACAGCCACCGGCTAATAAATTCCTAAATTCTTGGGTCTGGCATGTCCTTTGATCTCATCAGTTACTTTGTAACATTAGAAACGCAGCCCTGGCCCCAGGGCACACCTGCAGGTGTCCCCTCTGTATTTTAACAAGAGCCAGGGGTCCCCCTGCACATTAAATTGCGAACCTGAGCTAGACTGGCCCTTTCTCTGACGACATGTGGGGTCCAGCTTCCTCGGAGACAGTGTGCACGCTGTTTAAGAACTGATGAGAGGTGCGCCCTGGTGGCGCAGTGGATGGCTCGGTCCATAGACATCACAAGGACCCAGGTCAGTGTCCAGGGACTGGCGGGAACTGCTGCTTCTGTTCACCGTCTTTCCTGCCGGCACCTTTCCTTTAAAAGACTGATTTGATAATGGCTGGGCCACGCCCTGTGGCTCAGGCACTGAGGAGGCCAAGGTGCAGACCTGGGGCCGGGAAGGGGACCACCCCCCAAAGAAACACCTAAGCCACTCGTGGGACAGGAGCGACCGCACTCCGGCGGTGTGCCCTCGGCTACGGAAAGCCCAGCTCGCAGAGCTTCCTGTCCTGGAGATTCTATCTCAGCCTCGGGGCCTCCCTGCAGGCGGAGGCTGCAGCCAGCTCCAGCGGGGTGCTGTGCAGCTCCCCAGAGCCCCTCTGCTTTCACGTCGAGTCAGCACACAGGGGCTGTGCCCTTGCCACTGGGCCGGGGGGCCTGACCCCACTTCCCTCTTAGGTTCTGAGCAAGTTTGGAGACACACACAGAGTTTAGGACGGTCCCATCATCGGCACATTGGGTGAAGTGGGAGCAGAGGATGGCGGTGTAGTGAGGGGATGACCTTAGAGGACCTCAGAGCACGCTGCGGGACAAGGACTCCCGTCTCCACAGCCCGAGGCCTGCAGGGGGCTGTCCTCTGCAGCCTGACCGCTCACTTACCATGTCCTGTCCTCCAGCCTCCACCTTCCTCAGGTAAGGAAAGAGCACTGGACAGAGGCCTCTCCCTGCATGAGTCCTTCCTTCCTTCGAAAGGTGCAGGCAAGAATGAATACAAGTGGACAGGTAGGAAGAGAGAAGGAAGAAGCATTTTATTTTTTTAATTCGTATTTAGTTGCTTACACTGGTTTTTTTCCACCCCTTCCACCCCCTTCAGCAGGACTCTGACCCAGGGCTGTGCGGCCTGCGCTCCTTCGGAGGGAATGGACCTAACCGCTGCTCCACCAGGGCACACCAAAAAGACATTCCTAAAGGGAACAGAGTTCCATCTGGGCACCTGAGGTCACTCCTGGCACCAACGGCTAGGCAGGGTCCCCAGGAAGCAGATTCTGAGGTAGAGGCTTGAGGCAGGGTGCTAATTTAGGGATGTGTCAGGCTCGAATCCTGTCATCAGGGCTGAAAGGAGGGGGCTGCCAAAGATTGAGAAAGACAAGAAGCTAAGAGTGAAAGCAGGGTCAGGGGGTGAGCCGTCTCTGAGGACTGTCACCCCAGCATCTGACTCCTTGAGTATTTATTGTCATTACCCAGAGAAGTTATTTACAATCATTGTTTACATAGCGGACGGAGGTCACACCCAAAAGGTCTTAAGCTGTTTGACCTTTATTCTTCCTAGATCCCAGCAGGTCACCAGAAACTCCTCCAGCCAAGGTTTTCCTCACTGGGCACCTAGCATTCCAGGTGCCAGGGTTTGGGTTTCACTGCCAGAGGCGTTAATTATCTAGACTGAACACGGGGGTGCTCTCGGGTCAACATCTGTGGCAGGAGCCAGCCAGGGAGACAAGCTGAGCTGCGGGTGCTATCAGATCCCTCTGCCTCCCCTTCCTCGTCACAAATAGGGATCTGCCTTATCGGGCCTTTTAAAAACAGTGTTTTACATTTTTATGGAGGCAGCTTCGAGTCCCGACATCATGGAAGATTAGATGAACAACTATTCATCAAGCGCTGATCACGTGCCCACCACTGACTGAGCAGCAGTCTTCCAGCGCTGGCCCCAGCCAGCAGGGTAACTCTTTTCTGTGTCCCTCTTCCCGGGCCCTGGGTCTCGAGCCCACGTCCTGGGGCTCTACTGCCCTTCAGCCGCTGGGCCCCAGGCTTATGCCTCAGAGGGCTTCGGTGGATTAAAGGGCGCCCCCCTCCCCAACAGCTCGCACCTGTGCTGCTCTAGGCCTCCTGCTCAGCGATCACCACCCTGTTTCCTGAATTAGAGGCAACGTCCCCGTGACAGGAGGAGGCAGGCCAGGGCCCCTCAAGACCGGGGCCAACGGCGACGGATGTCTTGAGCCAGGTTACCAACGGGGCAAGAAGCTTCTAGGAAAAGGACCCCTTGGTGAAACAGTGTGGAGAGGAAGTAGCCAGCACTTAAGTGACACTGTGTGGACGCTGTTCTGGGCGGCTTGCCCACGGGCGTCTGAGTACCTGCGGCCCTCTGAGGTGGGCACAGCATTCCCGCCCGTAGGCGAGGCTGCCGGGGCGTGTGACTCAGCGGCCGGCTCCAGTGTGCGTGTCTCACCCGTGGCCCGGCTGCCAGAGGACAGACCGGAAGGGACACACGCGTCACCAGAAGGGAGCAGCGGGAGGAGTGGTGGGGGCGGGGGGTTCTTCACCGCTGGCCACTGACCGCCGGGGACTCGGGGTCACCGGTAAAGTGATTTGCATCTTAGCTACAGAAAACGCCTGTGTTCGTATTGACCATCCTGCAGGATCTTCTGCGGTTGTGGAAGTGGCCTGCTCGGAAGTACATCCACCTTGGGGAGCTGGAGCACATCTCCTTTCCCTCTGCCGCCCACTAAACCCACAAATGCCAGGCATTCTGTACGAAGACCGAAAAGCAGAGTGAAAAAGCAGACCCCAAGTGGCACCGTGTTCCTGCAGTTGGCCCAGACGCCCCGGGAGGGGCCTGACGGCCAGGGAAGGTCACCCAGACAGGACGGATGCTCTGTCTGTGAGACCGGATGACATTTTTGCAAGATACGGCTAGTGGGGAAAGCGAGGGCAGGGAACGCGAAATCTCCGTGTTGATGCTTGTGACTCCATGTGTGTCTGTGCCGATAATCTCAAAATAACAGCTTCATTCAGACAGATACTGTTCCCAATGCGCTTCGGACATGTGTCGAAGCGAACAGCTCTAATGCAAAGTCTCCTGGTGAGACAAACCAAAAGACGGACACCCCATGACCCCTCTCACATGTGCAGACACAGCAAGGAAAGGAATAAAACAAAATAGACTTTATAAATGAACTAAATAAAACAACACTCTTTCCAAAAAAAGTGAAAAAACAAGCAAACAAACAAAAAAAGCGCAGATCACAGCCTATGGGAGGAGGGGGAAGGCGGGGGCACACAGGTGGGGGTGGAGGCTCCCCTGAGCTGGGGTGGGGTGAACTGCTCCCGTGCACACAGATGCTCCCTTAAACCTGCTCACTGCTGCAGTGACATAGTCCCTCAATGCAATCCTTTAATTAAAAAAAGCTTCCATCTGTTTGAATTCCCAGGTGGGGGGTCTTTTCAGATTGGTACCATTCTGACGTAGGCATCGTCCATTTTTCTATTTAGTTGCCATTTTCTCACTGACATGGAAGAACTGTGTATACTGTGGACATTATCACTTGGGAAATGGTATTTACAGGGCTCTAAGCTGGAGAGAACTTTGCAATTCTATTCATCAGGTTTCAAAAACTTCAGCAGGTGAGCTGTGATCTGGCCATTTGTGGGATCGCCCTCATGAGCCCTGGGAACCCACTGGCCTCTGTGCTTTCTTTGACCCACTTTTATCATCTGGAGCCCAGAGCTGCACCCCAGTCTGTCTGATAACAGCAGCGTGGCACCTTCGTTTTCGTGTGTGTGTTCAGTCTGCTTCTGTTAGCTGCAAGTACAGATTTCCTGAGCCAGTGCTGTGCTCACACGTCACGCGATCGCAACCAGCTCGAGGACGCTCCACTCAACACACAGACCGGCCTGTGTGATTCTCGCCAAACCCAAGGAAGCGCGCACTACCTGCATCTTGTTAACGGGAGGCAGCAGCTTAAATCCTCTGGGTAACTGACTTCAGCCTTGCTGCTGAGAAAAGGCAAGATCAGCTCGAACCCAGCGGACCAGGAGCCAAAGCGCCGGGGAGTGTCGGGCCCCGAGCACTGGGCGTCTTCTGTGGACCAGCACGCGCACCGCGCCAGCCTTCTGCAGCTCGGTCTCATCTCCACACCCTGCGGAAACTCTAGGCCCGCTGCCGGGTGTGGACCCAGGGCTCTGCAGCCCTGGAAACTGGCAGGAGGTGAGAAATTCCGAGAAGACTCTCGAAGACCTTCAGATGAAGGTGTGACAGAAATCCCCTGGCCTCCTCTGCAGGTGTGAGTCACAGGGTTCGCTGAGAAGGTGGGAGTCGTTTTCTTTCTAGATAAATGTCAGAGCAGAAATACAAAGCTCTGGTCTAAGAAACACAACGGTTAGTGTGCGGGCTTTCTCTGAGGTGAGCGGAGAAGTGGCTGGAGGGAAGGTGAAAACCGTGATCAGTGACAATGCAGCCATAGATGCAAAAATTAAATGGTGCTAAAAGTGAGTCACCAAACATCACTGTTCCTTGTCCTCGCCCCACACTGTCTAGTCCCATGCTCCAGAGAAGAGCACGAAAATACTTCCAGTTGTTTTTCTGGTGTTTCCCATCAAAATTTCTGAATAGTATCCTTATCCTGCTGCGCCTAAGTCACACCTTCTGCTTAGATTGCTCTCCCGTTGAAATGGTGGAGGGTTTAGTTCCCTGAAGCACCTTCCTTCAACGTCTTAAAATAATGACAGCATAAAGTCTGTTCTATAGCTCCTTCCTTCACCTGTTTTTTTTCGCTTTCTTAGCTCTCTTCCTTTCATCTATTTGCTCAGTTTTCTATGTGCCTGTAATTCATTTTTTCCAGATTTTCCTATAGATTAGTCCATGATTTTCCAAATGTCCCATGTTCTGCTGGTGCCTTCTCCCCTCCCTCTGCCCAGAGCAGCCCCGCTCCGCCTCCTGCCTCCGCTCCCGTCTGCTCTGTGGGTGACAGTCATCACCCCGGGTCCCCTCTGCCCGCCTGGCTGGCGCTCCCATCTGTGGCCTCTGTGTCTGGGTTTCCATTTCTCCTTCGCTCAGTTCTGCAGCAGCTCACCGGCAGTAACTTCCTGTGAAAGAACAGCTCATCTGCAAGTGTGAAAAGCCTGCAGGTTCAGTTGGCGATGGCTGGTTGAGTACAGTTCTAAGTGGAGAGCAGTTTTCTTTTATGATGGCAAAGGAACTGCACCACTTTTCCAAGCACTCACTTGCTCCATGGCATTAGAGCTCTTCACCTCCGACCTTTCCGCTCTGAGCCCCATTCCAGGCCCTTTATTTCTGGACTTTGGAATCTGGGGATGCTGTGCCTGGGCGTGGTCCTTCTTTCAGTGGCACTTAGCACAGCTGACATGCTCGGCCTTGAGCACATGGCCTCCAGCTTGCAGAAAGCTTCCTGTAACGTCTTAGGTTGAATGTGAAATCACTGATGTTTAACCCTCTTCGAACCCATAGAAATGCTGAGCTCCTGTTTTTCAAGCCAATATCTTTGATCATTTTCTTCCAGAAAGTGATTGATTTTCTTCTGACGTATCTAACATGCCCACCTGGTTCCCTCTTTCCTTTCTGGAGCTCCTACACATCCCGCCTTGGGCCTTCTGGGTGATGATGACCAGGGCTGTGTCACGGGCTTCCAGGGGGAGCAGCCCTGCCGCCGCCACCAAGGAGCCAGTCTCTGAGTCATTAATTCCTCATCTAGGAGTCTCAAGGTGCTCTTGATTCAAAACGATGCTGCCGTGTGTTTTTACCTTATTTCCAAAAGGACAAAGATTCGTATCAACCCAGAGTCCAAGTTCCAAAACCAAGGCGGCAGTTTGCTCGAGTCAGAGACATCTGTGGGATGCTGTCGTGGCTAAAGTGGCATTTCCGAGACAGCCTCCCTGGCACACATGATGCACATACCTGCTTTGTCTGCAGGCTCCTAGAGACCGCCTGTGATGGGAATCACATTAGTGCCTTTTCCAGAATAAAACGGTTTCCTTCCTCTGCCTCCTTTGTAGAGAGGTTTTCTGGGCTGGGATATAGTTCCTCAACGGTGGCACTCTGCCAACATGACTCGGCTGTCCCGGGGGAAGGAGCAGAACCCCACCTGTCGGGTGTGAGCTCATGGCCACGACTAGCTTTCCAAGGCAGAGGGCAAAGGCCGTGTGCACACCTGGCCTCGGAAACCCCAGGGCTTAGCGCCCGTCCTGCTGGGACTAGTTGGAGCTGACCGGACTTTCCTTGGTTCCCTGGCTTCTAGCCCCCAGGGATCGGGCCATCTTGCCCGCCTCCTGCCTTGCCCTCTCCCCACTGGAAACAACGACTTCTCACATCCTGAAGGGAGGACATTGTCACCCACTTCCAAGCACAGACTAGGACTTGATTCCAGCCAGGGAGGCGACTGACAGCTAGCAAGCCAGGAACCACAGTTCACAAGAGGACACCCTATCACGTTTATCACCTTATTCCATCACCAGAATCTAGTCACAGGTCCTTCCCACACCAGGGGAGGGGACCCACCGGTGTGAAGGACAGGCCACCCACGTCTGAGAGGCTGTCTGGCACGGCCTTCTTCTCAGAGTCGCTGAGAGCGTTTGCTCCAGGTCTGTGGTCCCGCCTCTGCCTCCCCTCATATTTTCCACACTTTGTCTTTCGGCCTGACTTTCTGCAGCAGCCTCAGGTCTTCTGAAAGCTCAGTTCTTCTCCTGTGCTTAAGCTTCCCTGGTCCGTGGCCTCTGGTAGTTTCCGTCTGTCTCTGTGTCTGATTTCCAGATCACCTGCTGTTTCCACTCTGCTTTGACGGCCTCGTATGGCTTCATATTCCTGCATCTTCCTCTATTTCTTTGAACACTTTAACAGACTCGTGTTCTGCATTCACCATTTTGCACGTGAGCTCCTGCCTCATGGGTCTTATCCTGTGGTCTGGGGTCTTCACTGACTCTGCTGCGCGCAGCTGCGGCTTCTGCCGTGTGGATTTTTTACTGTGCGCTCCTGGTCCCCGGGCTTTCATCAGACGTCCCGGGTTCAGCCTCCACGCCCACCCCCTGCTTCACCCCGCTCTGCCTGGCTGGTGCCCGTCCCGCGAAGGACTGGATTCTCCAGCTCCCTTCCTGCGGCTGGACTGGGTGCCCCCCGAAGACCCGCTCCCCGCAGGTCATCTGCCGCCCAGGGTTTCCCGTCAGGAGTCCCTCCTGCCCTTTGTCCTTTTACGCTTAGAGGCGACGGCAGGTCACTGCTGCTCTTCCATGTGGGACGAGGGTCCTGCCCCTGAACCATGGTGCCTCCGCTGGCCCAAACGTGGGAAAAGCCCTTTGCAAATAAACTTCCTCCAACGACCTCAGGAGCTGCGGCCCCCATGTCCTGTTGGGCCCCCACGTCCGCCCGCCTCCCCGGCCTCCAGGAATGTTCAGCCCTTCGAACACGGGCTCCTCTGGCCAGGGCTCCCGGAGCCGGCGCTGCAAGGTGTGTGGGGTGGGGTCGCCACCCCAGCCTCCTCCTAACTCTGCCGGGGGTTCAACCTTCCCGGGGACAGGACGGCGGCTCTGAGTAGCTGCCCTCGCGCCCCAGCCGGGGACACAGGGACAAGCAGCCGTGCTTCCAGGTCTGCTGTGCTCACACACCAGCCACCAGCGGGAGCCCACTTCCCTTCACAGGAGCAGGACGAGCAGGGGCCCCTGGACAGAGACATCGAGGGCAGAGTGAGGGTTACGTTTCCCACTGCCAACCGTCCCATGAGCCTCTGCCCGGGTCATGTGGCCGGGGGACAGGGGGTCTCTCGTGCCGCATGGCCAGTTCAGCAACGCAGGTTCACCTCCCCGCTTGTGCCACTCCATCCTTCCCCCCACTTTCCCCTGAACCCCACACCCCCACGGGGCACATACGGGCTCTGCCAGAGCCTCCCCGTCCCAGGGACGGGGCTAAGCCGGGCATGAGAGGCTGCCCCTGGGGTGCTGGCTGGGGGCACCCAGCCTTCCTGGCCCGATGGTCCCTGTCCTGCTCCTCCTCGGAGGCACAGGCCCGTGAAGACAGGCTGAGGGGGCGCCAGGGCCGGGGCACGTGCAGGTCCAGCCTCCCGCCCCCTCAGGACGTGCTTCCGGCCTCTGAGGACCCCTGGCCTCCGCCGCACATGCTTATTGGGGCGGTGGTTAGGAGAGTGTCCGCTCCCGTGTTTCCTGAGCCCGCTCCTCTTCCCCGTATTGTCTGTCCCTCTTTCTTTTACTCATCCGCGATCTTCCAGCCCCCCCTGCCCAGATTTGACAGAGGTGCGTCCCTGGGGAGCTGCCAGACTGAACCTCGGGGGTTCACAACGCAGCCCCCACTCCCCTGCCGCAGGTCACGGCTCCAGGCAGTGTCTCTGCAGGAGACATTATCAAACCTACCAAAACCGGGCAACAGACAGACGCGCCAGAACGCTGCTTGTGCAGGTGCGCCGCGGGAAACTGAGGCCCTCAGCAGCGCGCAGCGGGGCGCGGGGGACGGCGGGCACATGACAGGACAAACCCGCCGCCGAGGCCACGAGCAGGCACCCTCGGCGGAGCCTCCTGTGCAGAGCCCTGGGCCCTCCCAGCGACACCCCAGGGGGAGTCGCCCCGACCTGCGCGTCACGCCTGCTGCTTGGAGCAGGGGCTGGGAGGCCGTGTCACGCCAGCAGGGAGGGCCCAGGTACGTCCCAGTCCCTGTCTGCTGGGGGCTTCCTGCCCGTCTTGCCCAGTCCTCTCCAGCCCGGGGCAGCAGAGTGGGCGCCGCGGCCCGGCCACCCACTGCGTCTCCTTCGGGATGGGGGTCCTCAGTGCGAAGCCAAAAGAAGGGACGCCCCGGGCGAGTCAGAGCAGGTTTTCCACCCGGGCCTGCAGCGAGCAGATATCGAGACAGCTCAGGGCACACGGGCCCCTCGCCTGCGGTCTCAGCCTTTGCCCAACGGGCTGTGGCTCTCTCCTGGGGCCCCGGGGACCCAAGACCTCAGGTCTCCCTTCCCCAGCAGCCTCTGGTCTTTCCTTTCAGGGCCCACCTCCCTGCGCCTCTGCCTGGTTATCCCCAGTCTTAGCAGAACAGGTACCAGTGAGGTTACACCTCTGTGGGGGGGTCTTAAATATCTGGTAA
>RJWH01011501.1:0-12026 GCA_004363575.1 Solenodon paradoxus | reverse complement strand
GTCTACCCCAGTATCCTCCCTGGCTTGACCCTCTTGGAACACCTTTCAACAGATGTTCCCTCTCAGGTGTGCCACAGACACCCCCACAATCCCGTGTCTCCTCAGCGCAGCCTGCCTCTCCTCCAACGCCTCTGGTCCTGCGGGCGTGCCGGGGAACGTGGTGCTTCCTCACCACGGGGCCTTTGCACATCCTGTGCGTGGTGTCGGTGTCTGTAGCTATGGAGTCGGCGGCCCACAAGAGGCCACAGGATGAGCCCAGGCGTGTGGGTGCATCCTGGGAATTGGACACGGTGATTTCGGCAGAGCTCTGTGGCCAGTCCAGGAGGAAGTGTGAAGGTTCAAGGCCACTGATGCCACTGTCCTTAGAGTCCCACAGGCAGTGGTGGGTCAAGTAAAAGAAGAGGCATGGCGCCCGTGGAAATGCATCAGGCAGGACTGTTTGGGGAGAAGTAGCTGAAAGTCCCCAATGCTGGTAACCTCAGGCTGGAGCGAACCAGGGTTCTTGGTTATCATACAGAAAGGCTAAGATAGCTCAGAAAGGGAACTGTGACCTAGGGGGCTATCCCCTGACCTTGTCATTCCAGTAGGGTCTTCTGCACATCCTCCCCGGCCCCTGGACAGACTCCTGGAGAGCTGGCAGAGGCCTGGCCAGGCCTGGCAGGGATGCCCTCCATACTACAGGCGTTGAGCCCCGGCATCGGCTGGCACCCTGTTAGCTGTTCCAGGCAGATGGGGTTGGGGGAAGACCTCTGCAGCTGAAGTAGTCAGAGAGGCATTTCGGGCAGTGAAAGCACTGGACCCAGGACGCAGACCCTGGGCTTCCAGTCCCAGCCCTCTCAGCCATGTAGCAGGCCCTGCTTTGAGCCTCAGCATTCTCAGAATGGGGGCCACTGCTGTCCCATGTCCCTTCCCAGTGTAGACCTGGGACTCAAGGGACCTCATGTTTGGGGGAGGCTCCAGAGTCTGAAGCTGTGGTTCTCACCCTGGCTGCTCCCTGGAGACTATGAAAAGACCTGCTTCTGGGCCTTGTGTCCGGAGGTTCTGGTACAGTGTCTGGGGTGTGGCTTCGGTTGCAGGATTTAAGACAGTGTCTTCGCTTTCCAAGAGACTCACCTGCAGATGGTTGAGATCCACTTGCTCTAGGTCGTGAGTCCTGTCCAACAGGAAAGACGAACTTTCATGTGAAACAGCCAGAGGACAAAGTAACAGGCAGACTCGAGGTTGGGGGACCAGTGTGAGCCACTGTGACAGCAGTAGCATTAACCAGGGTCTTTGTGGGACAGAGGTCATGGCCGCAGGACGTCTGAAGAAGAGGAGGAGTGTGGGAAGTTGAGGGGCTGGGCCGGCATGGGAGTTCATAAGGTCTCTCTGCCTGGGAGGGAGCTGCCATCCTCTGCTTGGCTCAGGCTTCCATGCACCTGCTCAGAGTCTGAGCAAGAAGCCCTTGCTGCCCAGAGGCCTGAGAGGCCTGGGATGGAGGCGAAGCCATGGTGGACAGTAACTCGCTGGGGACGAGTGTGGGCTGTGCAGGTGGAGGCAGTTCCGTGCCTTTCCCTGTCCAGCCCAGGTGACGGGTGCCTCATTCTCAGTTGCTCGTGCCCAGGGCACAGGCAGGGACATGTTCATGGGCCAAGGTACCTGGGAGTTGAGGCCTCTGAAGGAGGGACTAATAATCGTGGTGGTCCCTCAGACTTTACGCTGATGTCAGTCCCAGAAGCTAAAGGCCTGAAGGCTAGATGTTGTCCAAACTCGCTACAGGCGTAAGTTCGACGTCCATGTTGACTTCCGAGAAACCAGTTTTCTTCCCCCTCCTTTATTCCTGGGGCAGAGGGCAGCCTCCTCCCACAGCCCAGGATCCCTGGGAGACCTTGCAAGGCAGTCCCAGAACCCCTCAGAACTGGAGCCGCCGTCACCTCTTTGAATGAGAAAACACCTTTAATACATTTTCTGAGGTCACCCATTTGGAGGGACCAGCACTTCAAGATGGAGAAGGTCTGGGGTCCTCACTTAAGGAAAACAATAATTCAGCTTCAGGATTGTGCTCGTGACATAAAATGTCAATCTAACAAAAATTAGGCGAGATCGTACGGCCATGACAGGTGCCAGGCAGGTGGGGCAGCTGCGAGGGTCTTCCGAGGGCAGAGAGCACCTCCAGTCAGCAAGAAGAGAAAGCATGCTGCCTGTAGGGAGAAGACGTGAGCTGCGTAGAGTGATTAGTGGGCCTGGGGGTGACTGGCTGATACATAGGAGAGAGGGGAGGGGAGTTGGTTTTTATGGGAGGAGCGTGAACTCAGTTCTCAACTGGCTGGGTTTGCTTTTCATTGGAAAGCGTGGGAAAGTATTGGGTGCAAAGCTGGAAAGTGAGGTTGGAGGAAGACCGGGAAACCCTGCCATGATTCCCCACGTCAGGGTCCTGAGCTCGCTTCCTGAGGCAACCAGAAACCTGGGAAGGATTTCTGCTTGTGCGCTGGACTCGGCTCAGGAGCTGCTGCTTGGGAAGGTGGGTGTGGGGCTGGCACCTGAGTCTGACTCAAAGCCTCCCCTATGGCGGGAGTGTGCAGGAGAGGGTGCGCTTGGGCTCTGGGTCGCCCCGCGTCTCAGGAACACCCAGCACCTGGACCCTCCAGTCTGGGGGGTCCACCAATGGGCTTCAGTGTTGGGGACCGAGGCGGACACTGCTACATGCCTGTGAGCTCCCCGTAGCTCTTTTTCTGCATGTTGACATGCTTGACTTGCGGAGATGTCTGCTGCTGCTAGGTGTGAACAGGCTCTGCTCTCCTGGGAGGACCTGGCCACCGAGGACCTCGGATGAGACACAGTGTGGCATAGCGGGGGTGTGGGATGGCATTTCCGATGGGGTGGTGGGCGGCTTAGAATTCCGACTCTGCCTCTTGTCAAGGTAACCATGGGTGTAATCGCCCCAGCCTGTGTCCTTGTCTGTGTGAAGGGTTAATAATAAGGGCTGCCTCATAATGGTTGCGGTGCGCTCGTGTTTGACTTGAGATCTTGTCAGTCAATGGAAGTAATGTGCAAGAAGGCAGAACAGGACCGGGATCAAGGAGGCCCGTGTGCAAGTCCAGCTCTGCCCCTTATTGGTGGCCTTGAGCAAGTTACCGTCACCTCTCCCAAACCTCTGCTCACTCACTTAGGGATGAACAATTCCCATCCCACAGGTGGCTACAGTGTCTGCAGAGTGCTTACTGCACAGCCTGGGGCGGACAGAGGACATCCGGGGTTTCGCTGTTAGTTCGCCTTGTGCAAGACCTGGGTCTGCTCCCTTCTTACTCGGCTGACCTGGTTGGTGGTCAGCACCTGGTATCCCCGAAGAATGTACTGCAGGTGTTCCCCTGTCAGACTTGATTGCGAACGGGAATAGTGTCGTGGACGTAATACTGAGTTTGGGTTCAGAAGACCTGAATTCAAGTCCCCACCAGCGCTGCTCCCTCCCACCTCTCTCTCAGCCTCAGTGCCCTCAACTGGGGATGCTAATCAGGACCTACTTCACAGAACTGTATCAAGGACACAATGTCAAGCATGTGGACCATGAGGATACTCTGGGTGACAACCACCAGCACCCCCAACTCCAAGTAACTCAAGCTGCAAGCATTCGTGGAGCTGGGCCGGGCTGCAGGGCTGGTTGATTCAAGGCTCAGCGAGGGTGTCCATTTGGGGCCAACTTGGGACTGCCTTGGCTCCCCAAGGATAGTGGAACTCTGGGGCGGGGGTGTAGGAGAGTCGAGAATGATGGCTGAAAGGTCGGACTGGAATTGTCACCAACCAAAGTTCATTTATTCCTTCAGCAAGTACTGGTTGAGTAGCTCCTACCAGTTACCATATACCTCCCAGTTTCTGAAAATCTGGGATTAGGACAGGGCCTGGCTTGGATGGCTCATCTGTCCCAGGATGTCTGGGGCCTCGGCTTGAAGATTCCAAGCCGGGGAGTGGCCTAAGGCAGAGAGCCAGGCGGGAGCTGCATCCTTCTTATTATCAAGCTTCAGAAGTCACACGGCATCACTTCTGCCATCCTCCTGGGCTGTGGCAGTCACAAGCCCTCACCACCTCTGTCAGTCCTAGTGACAAGAAGAGCGGGTGAGATGGGAGACACCCATGAGTGAGGCCATCTTTGGAAACAGCCTCCTCGAGCAGTGTGCACATCCACCTCACAACACTGTACGCCACTGCTGTAGGCACCTTAGGCAGCATCTACTCACCTGAGACAGGAGGCTTGTGAGCTGACTCAGTGGAGTCAGGCTTAACCAGGTGCAGCCTGGGAGGAAGGAGGGCAAAATGAGCAGGGCGTGTCCCGGGGGCGGGGGCAGGCGGGACCTGTGGCTGGAGCTCCGGTCGGCATCTCTGCTCGCTGCCTCCACCCCGCCATCCTCCACTGCACACAATAGGCACTTCATAAATGTTCATTGACATTGCCGTGAACAGTGTGTCAGAGAGGAAATCATATCCCCAAGTGGCACCATGAGGCCTCCTGGAGGAGATGTGGGAGGAAGATTGGCAAGAAGTCCCTTTCTCATTGGAAGACCTTGAAGTCGTGTTTTTCGGTATCTGAACGCATCCACGGGGGCTGGTACCAGTACCAGAGCCACTCCTGTCTCCGACCCCAGCGGGATTCCCGGGTCTTCTTCCCCACCTAGTGGACCTCACCCACATCCCCCATTGCCCCGTGTCAGGTATGGAAGAGGCAGCTGGCTGAGGAGACGAGGCTGGATGTGGAAGATGGCGGGGGTGGCTTGCGGACAGGAGAGAAACAGCAGAGAGGAGAGGAAAGAGGAGAAGCGGGAGGGAAGAATCAGTAAGTCAGATCAGTGCTGGAGCCCAAATCTCACACTGTAAATTGCTTTTCCTTCACATTCATCCCAGTGAAAGACCCAATTAAAATAGCACCTGTTGGAAATGGAAGCCTAATTGCAATAGGCGGCTTATTAAGCCCGTCTCGGAGACCACGCAGGGCAACCGTGAGCTTCAGGAGCAGCGCTCTGGGCTCCAACAGCTCTGAGCTCGGGACAGAATGGCCCCAAGCAGCAAGGGTGGCCTGTGGGGCCAGCACCTTCCCAACAGCAGACCCTGCACACAGCCTGAGAGAGCCTACACAGGCCGCTGTGGGTCAGCCTGCATCATGCTGGGGTCATTCATAGGTTGAGACTTGGGGCTGAACGACAAGATCAGTACTGCTGCTCCAAATCCCGGGACAGGACAAACAAAGCTGGACGAGGTTTCCACCTTACCTTGGGGAGAGTGACTTGCTGAAGGTCACTTTGCCAGCTGGTAACAGGAGACCTGGAATCAGTGGAGGTCACTGCTCCCAGCCCAGTGTCCTGCCATGCCACCCTTCTGCCCCTGGGCATTCTCACTGTGCCCACTTGCCCTAGCTTGTCCCAGCTCTCGTCCATGGCCCTTGCCCCAGCTTTAGCCCCATGGCCTGGCACTGCTAAGCCCAGTGGCAGGTACCTTTTCTGGTTAGGAGCCATCTGGGCCCCTCAGATACTGACATCAGCTAACATGCTCATCACCAGATTGTGACCCCCCTGCGAGGACGCAGGCCGAGGTGGACAGAACCATGAGTGCAGCTAGAATGGCGGGCTCCAGAGGTGCCTGCTTCCGCCCGCAGGGAAACCTGGTAGTGGGTGGCGATCTCCCCACGGGTTACACATCGGACCATATCTCACCCACCCAGAGTGTTTCCACAGCAACAGCAAGCTCCTTACCCATCATTTTCACCCTGAAAGATTCCCACCCCACCTGTCGGAGCCCCAGCTCCTCGCCCAACTGCCGCACCAGCCTGCAGTTCCAGATCCCAGGTTTCACGGTGAATTGTTGAGCTGCCAGCAAGAGCCTCCCGGGAACTGCCTGGGAACTGGCCTCACCTGGGAAACGGCCTTCTCGTCACTTCCTAACGGGCTTCGGAACTTGCTCCCTCTGTTCCCTTGCTGGAGCCTCCTCTCTCCTCTCCCCTGGACCTAGCACTGGAACTCTTCCCCATTCCCCTCTGCCCAAGCTTGCAGGCCAGGGTTAATCAGTGGGGTTAGTCAGTGGCTCCACAGTCAGCTGCTGCCCCATGGGAAGGGGAAGGTGCCAGTGTCCTGGGGTCCAGGGCTTCCCAGCCGCCACAGCTGCAGGATGGAGAAGACTCGGGGCAGGCCAAACACTTCCCTCCCTCGCTCTCCCAGCCAGCCCTGCTCCTGGCCTCTGCAGAGCCTCTCTGGCCCTGGTTTTACCTCCCTGCTGTTGTCTCCTAGCGTCTCTTCACTCAGCACCTACTCCAAGTTCACTCCCATCAGGAAGTCTTCCTTTTCAAACCCATCTTTGCACCCTCTTCATGAGGCTATATTTGGTTGCTGCAATATAACTTTGTATATATTGCGTCAGCATGGGCAGGGGGAGGGTTCCTGAAGCTATTTTTTCCCCCTGAAGCTGTTTTTTGGTATATTTTCCTTCATAACTGGAAAATTCATGCAGTGGGTATATGTTATTTATCTGCCCAATGTCCTCAATTTGGATTACAAGCCTTTATAGCCCCTTCTGCTCATAATATAATCTTACCTTCCTATGAAAAGCCTGCTCCATGGGGTTCAGCTTGGTCTGCCCCCTTCAACAGGGAAAAATGCCTGCAGCTTGATCAGAGGCCAGAGTCGATCAGAATCTTCCCTGGTATTCCGATAGACTGTTCCCTCGCAAGGTCCTTTCTCTTGGTTTGTCACTAGCAAAAACCCTAATTTCGTTGGTCGAACAGGAAGTCCGGTTGAAAAGACTTGCCTTTCCAATCTGTGTTGCAGCCTAGGGTTGTCATGTTTCCCAGCTCTGGTCAATAGCAGGTGGGGAGAAGTTGCCGGGAGGGATTTCTGGGGAAGAGTTTTGAAAGTTGCAGACTCAGCAAGCGTGGCCGCTATACCACTGACCCTAACTGACCACCCCTTGTGAGTACAAGACAGCTGAACTGGTGGCTTTTATTCCAGCTGCTTGGAGAGGCTGCCTGAGAATGAAACCCACCAAGAAGAATCAAAACCAAGAGATACAGTAAGAGCAAGTGATGAGAATATAGTTAAGCTCCTCCGTCGAGTCATGACTGAAGCTTCAGAAATTCCTAACTCGGGGAACGAATACATCTTCCTACTTAAATAGGTTTACGTTGGGTTCCTGTCTCTTTCAGTGAAAGGGCCTTGAAAGAAACTCTCAAGATTAAAATCATGTTTTTGTCTCTGTTCTCTCCTCCCAAGCTACCCGTATTATAAGATGCTAGATTTGAGGCTGACACATAATAAATATTCATTAAAACAGAACTTAAGCAACTCCCCCCGCCCCACCCCACTAACAAGAGTCAAATAAGAAGTTGAAAGGCTTGGAACCTGCACTAGACTCATTAAGGAACAAACATCAATTCTCTATGGATGTCTCAGGCCACGCACTCCTCTGAGGTGGCGCATGACTGGAATCTCTTCAGCAAACATTTCTTTCAGTATCACCTCCCCAGGAAGCCCTCCAAGTCAAGTCTTAATTCCATCATTTCCTCCCTCCCTCCCTTTGGTGATTTACTTTTTTTTAGCACTTGGCGGGGCTGTACTTGGTGAGATGAGAAACTGTTTCTCATCCCGCCTACCCCACTCCATCCACGCCCACACCCTGCCAATAGACTGAAGGATTCTCTGAAACAGGGACTGTGTTTCACTCAAACTGAATTTTCTGGGATGGGGCAAGGGCTCTAACTCCACTATTAGATTGGGGATTCAGATACTTCTCTTCTTATCAAGTTAAGAACTGTACAGTCTCAAATCATCGATCATGCCTCGTGAAGTATCATTGGCAAGACAAGAGAATGCGGTCCGAGCTACAATCTTGTAGAGATGGAGGGTGGCTGGGGGGTGAAGGGGAGGAGGGGTGAGAGGTCATCGGGAGTGTTGTTCTTTACCTTCAGGGGAAAACGGAGGAGCAGCAGTCCATAAAATTAGTCCTGGGTCAGAATCTGCTAATCACCAACTCTTGCAGTATTCTCATTCAGGTCACATTCCCTCCTGTCTAGCATATGAGCACAACTCTGACTCCCAATAAGGCCAGAATTTTCCTTTCGTGCTTTCTTATTTCCCTGTTCCTTGACTGTTGTGTAACGACGAATCCTTTATTGGGCAGCGTGCCAAATCTCAGTAGACACTGAGGGGGTGGCATGTGTTTAGTGTCTTGCGGCTCCTGCTGGATGATAGCCCTGGAGGAGCCCGTGTCACTGACAGTGCCCGTAGGACAGGATACCACCTGTCTGCCCTATACAACAGGCCACCTGTCTTCATGTCCTCTCCCACCCTGGTCCGAACACTAAAGTCTCTTGAACGGCAGCTATGCAATGAGCAGTTCGGGGGAAAGGATGCTAATGTGGGGTCTTGAACATGATAGATTCCCAAAAGTCAGAGAAAAAAACCATTCAGCCTGAGCACAGGCAGTGAGGTGAGGTGGGCAAGGCTGCTTTCAGATTGTTGATCAGACCTACAGCGAGCAGGGCAAAGGTGAAGAGGAACGAGGCAAAGACTTCTGAAGGGCTGGTTTGTTTGATGGGGAATTGGTGAATGTAAGCTGAGTCTGTATTTGGTAGGAAAAGCAATGGGGGAGACCTGATAAAAACAGTGCCGGTGACCCAGTCATCTGCATGTGGAGGATGAGCATTCAGGAGGGGGGCTCTAAGCTAAGTTTCCGCAGCAGGGAGCAGCGTGCACAGTGATGGTTGTGAAAATGGGTGCAGCTGGGGATCCGAGTACATGACTCATCAACCTTGACAGGTTCTGTGTCTGGGAAGAAGATGAGAAGGACTGAGCTTCAGTTTCCCATTCAGGAGTCTGAAGGGTTGATTGCTGCCAAAGGTGACGATCTGGGCCACCAATAGAGAGCAGGTCTTCTTGTCCTCAGCTGCCTAGGAGTTTCTTTCCATTGGCGGTGGCTAACCTTGGTGCGTCTGAGAAGACAGGAATGGGGAGCAGGCTTCCCAGAATCCTGGCCCAGGTCAATCAACTTGGAGGGAGGACGTGAAGAGCCTTCCCCCTCAACATTTTCAGGCATCCACATAGCGCACCAAGTAAGGAGAAAGATGGGGCACATTTGTACAATAACTCAAGACAGGGTCTCCATGGCAACAATTACCCAAAAGCTACTCTTGACAGTTGCAACAGCAGGAGCTAGCAACATCGGCTCTGGGGGTGGGGGACGTGCATGGGGCTCAGAGGATGGCTTCCTTTTATTCTAAAACTGAAGGAAGTGCTGACGGCAGGAACCAAGGCGGAACCAAGGCATTGCCAGGTCTGACTAAGCCAAGAAAGCGAGAGCTGGCAGGAGCCTTAAAGAGGAGCTTCCAGAGGCTTGGCGGGGAGCGTGCCAGAAGGAAATGCTAGCTGTGGGTGAGGACCAGGCCGTCGGGACAGTGCCCGTCCCACCATCCACCCTGGGTGGACAAGAGCTCTCCCTGTCCCCAGAGGTCTTAGGATGGGGATGAGGGTGGGACCCAACTTCTTGGAAAGTCAAGAGCTTTGCTCAAAGACTGAGTCCCATCCATGAAAATGTCACTCACACAAGACATGGGTTGGGAGACCTGAGCTCTAACTCACTCTGCCCACAATGTGCTGTGTTTCTCCAGAGTAAAATGCACAGCCTACATCAAAGAACTAAGGCTGAGTGAAGAGCATGGGATGGGAAGTGCTTTACCGCAGTGTAGTGTAAAGACGACTCTCTGGTGGCCATACAGGGACACCGGACAAAAGTGGCAATACCCAGACTCTCCTCCACAGGAGAGGTGTTTCCTAGACCGAGTGAGTCAGCGTCAGAAGTTTAAGCGGGGCCTAGAATGTGGCCCAAGAGAGGTACCGGGGAGATGCTGGGAAGGTGGGGCAGGGGATGACTTAAAGGCAGAAGCACCATCTGTTCCTTACAGATGGACAGCTTGGCTGATGGCGTGGAGTCGGGTCGTCAGCAGGGTGTATCACCTCCCAAGTTTTAACTGAAAAACTTTGGCTCAAAAGGAAAAGCATTATATTTCTTTCTGGGAAAAAATGAAATTCACTCCCCCAATACCACTGCCCCCACTGCTAAGCTTATTTCTCTTTGTTTGCAGTTCTCAAAGCCATTGACTCATCCTCAAACCTGGTGGCTCAGATCACATTAAAACATCTCCCCCAAAAGGGAAGGGCTTTCACCTTTGGGGAACTAAGGAAAAAGGCAATTTGCCTTCATCTCTGGAGCAAAGCAAAGGGCTCTGCTGGGTCTCACTTGCTTTTATAAGTCAGAATTTTTGGAATAAAACCATTATCAGGAGCCGATAAATGTTATACATGTTTTAGTCATGTGATTTTCCCTCACTTTAGAGTAGTGCGCAAAGTCTAATAAATTCCCTTTTAATGTAAAGCTTTTTCTAGCAACTCCATAGAAACCAATCCCCTGACCGAATTATGATGAGAATGAGTTTTGCTAGAGCATTTCTCTTTTTAGAAAATAATTTTATGATTTCTGTTGTTTATACTGCTATATTCATTTTAGGATATTGGAATTGCGCCTCAGTGTCTGTGTGTTTCACACCACACCCACCACCGGAGCCCCAGTGCCTTTACCACCTTGTTCCCGCCCTCCCTGCCCCTCCCGCCCCGCTGTTGTTGAGATTTTTCTGTTCATTTGTTTTGTTTCTGTTCCACATATGAGTGAGAATAGTGAGGATCCTGTATGTCTTTTTCTTTCTGGTTTATTTTACTTAATATGATCCCCTCAAGTTCCACCCAGATTGTCACCAGAGGCATTCTTTCATCTACTTTAGCATCTGCATAGAATTCCACTAAGTATAAATGCCACAGCTTCTTTCTCCGGTCATCTGTTGAGACATTTAGGTTGTTCTGGGTCTTGGCTGCCGTGAACTGTGCTGCTCTGAACATCGGGGTGCAGATATTTTTCCTGACTGGAGTTCTTGCAGTGCTAGAGCATTTCCTCAACACTTTTTCTATCCCAGGCTCTCTCCTTAGCCTTCTCACTCTACATCCTAAAACCCTCCCTTTTTGCCTTCCTGTCTCAGGTGGTTCTCAGAAGCCACGCTTTCCTCCTCTGGGGTTCCCTTCCTGCCCTCCCCGTGCAGACTGATCAGGAAGACAGAGGGGTTCCCTTCCTGCCCTCCCCGTACAGACTGATCAGGAAGACAGAGCGGTTCCCTTTCTGCCCTCCCCATGCAGACTGATCAGGAAGACAGAGGGGTTCCCTTCCTGCCCTCCCCGTACAGACTGATCAGGAAGACAGAGCGGTTCCCTTTCTGCCCTCCCCATGCAGACTGATCAGGGAGAGAGGGGTTCCCTTCCTGCCCTCTCCATGCAGACTGATCAGGAAGACAGAGGCACACGTGAGAGGCTTGTGAGGAACAGTGGGTCCTCAGCAGGACCTCGCAGGGAGGACACTGGGGTGACTGCACACACCATGATCAGACTTCAGTTGGGTTCAAGTGCTCATTTGAACCAGGACACTCAAAAGAGGTCACCCTCTCCAGACTGACCAGACTCCATGATGGAAAACCAGAATGCTGCTCCTGAAAGTCAGAATGGAAGAGATGGAGGTTGCCTGTTAAGTCAGCAGATTACTCATGCTCGCTATTCTGGGGACTCTTTTGTTGGAGTCAGGAGACCAGGGAAGTCAAAACAGAGATCAGAAGTTCACTTGGGGAACAGAGGTCCAGGGCAAGGAGGCTATAATACTGAGGGATGCAACACCCAGACCAGAATGAGTCACCTTCTCAGTGACCCAAGGCTCAGGGTGCTGGCCCATCCACTCATCACTCAGTCGCGAGGATTTGTGGAACGCCTCTAGATGCTCAACAGGCACTAGTAGACACTGGGGACCTGGTGGAGGGGGAAGATCAGCAAACGGGAAGTGTGAAACGCTGCAAGAGACATTTCAGCGAATGGAAAGACAAGCCATACATTAGAAGAAAACATTTGCCAATCACATATCTGCCAAAGGACTTGCACACAAAATGTGTAATAAATTCTCAAAACTCTGATTAAAAAAATAACCAT
>RJWH01011500.1:0-11940 GCA_004363575.1 Solenodon paradoxus | reverse complement strand
AGCTGAGTTATAATAGGCTTATAAGAAATGTAAAGCAAGGAAAAACTGTAAACAGCTACTATCTGGAAACATTTGAATATTTAAAGGTGGGGCAGCTAGAAGCAAGTGAGAACTTCTGCCTGGGGATATCTTATAGAGGCAGTCTTTTGTTATGGGCTTTTAGCTCTGTTATCATGAGAGAATATTTTGTAGAAGCAGGCATAAATCAGTTCTCTCCCTTCAATTCCTTTCACATTTTTTGTGGTTTTATTTTGCTTAAATTTAATTTTAGCAGCTTGATGATTTCTTTCCAGTAGGAGACACTATATATTTATTTTTCATCCCTGCTTGCATATGTTGTGACTTTCACCACATTTTGAGTTGAATGCTGACAACATGGAAATGGCTGGAACAACTGCTATGCTTGGGTTCTGCTGCTTTGTCCACAGGGAGTGGGAGGGCTTAAGTCACTGCTGTGGGCAAGAAAGTAGGTGTGTAGCTTTGGCCTCATGTGTGGCCCCACTGCTGTCCCTCCTGTTTGGGGTTCTGGGCCTGTGTTTTAGCTGTTGGTACACTTTAGGGCACCTGTACTATTGTAGGTGGAGGGAAAACTGTAGCCTTCATGCTTCCTCTGCTACCTTCTTTGCCAAAATCCCAACCTGTGTGGTACACCTTATCTCTGTTGCTTTTGATTTATTTGGGTCAAGAAGGTAGGCCTCTAGGCCATATATCCCTCCCCTTGCCAGGGCATTGGATTGGATTGGCATCTAGCCACCTCTCTTTCACCCAGCTCTTCATTACCTCTGTGAGATCCAATTCACTAACTACCTTCAGTCACCAAAAAGTATAAATCTCTCAGCAGCATGACATGATGAAGAACCTTTGATATATCATGTAACCCTTATTGCTCTATGGTTGATCCATTAATTGTAAATTTAAGGATAGAAATAGAGGAGGTACCTTATACTGCCATGGTATTGATGTCACCTGAATGACTTCATATTGTTGCTAACCTTGGGTTTATTTTGACTTCTCAACTTCTCCATTGTATATACAATTAATTCCCACATTAAAGTTCCCCTGATAAAAATATTTGTTTTTTTAATTAAAACTTCACTGTTAAATTCCACTATTACTTCTCAATGTCTTCTATTCTTCTTCCACATTCTTTTCCTCCTCACTCTTGCAACTAAAGAATTTCTTAGTTTAAGTAATAGGATTCCAAATCTATTTGAGATTTCCCAGTATGCCTCTCTCTTGTCTTACCCCAGTGAAGCCTCTTCCTATCTCATCATAATATCTTGAGATTAAATTATCCCATTAGAGATTGATTGTTAATTAATGGAAATACTTTTTGATATTTATAATTTTGATCTGTGACCACTTAAAAATAAGCTACAGAAAATGAATGATAGCGTTGAATCAAATCATATGATGATTATGTGGATGAACTAAGAAAGACAGGGGATTTCATGTGTTACTTTCCTTAGGAGACTCTTCTGTTATTTAGGAGCAGAAGGCAAAGTCTGTTAAGCATTAGATAAGAATTGTGAGTTCTGAGATCAGAGATATAATTTGCAAAGAAATGAGTTTCTTTTTTTCTGAAGAAAATCATGTACCTTTCTGAGACCAGATTTTCTTAGATGGATTCCCAAAACAGTATGGATGCCTTACAATGGAAACTACTGAACTCCAAGCTCTAATTTATACAGGATCAATAAGCTATACCTATTGATAAATAGAGTCTTGTAAACCCCTAATCTTTTACTAGAATGAGGAAATATCTCTATTCCGATATCAATGTAAGGTAGTTACGATTAAATGGCTTGGCCCTTTTTTCCTCCAAGTTGCCTACCATTACCACCACTTCCACACTACCCTTATACATAACCACACACAAATTATTTGTACTCATTTCTATGTAGTTAGGAAAATGGTCCCTATCTCTAGCTCAGGAAACAGTGGCAAAGGAGCTGCAAATCTATGTTTATTATTAAACATTTTCTGGCTTTAAAATCTGATTCTAATATGACCTTAAACTATCTATTAAAATTTTTGAAATTTATTTGTATAAATAGAAAAATAATATTCAACATATAGAATTATTTTGAAGATTAAATAATGTAAAGACACTTAAAATCATGCAATAGCCAGCAAGTTGTAAACTATCAAAATATTCGTTGATGTTATAGTTTCTATGTTATATATGAAACTCTCAGGATATATCCTGATGTTCAATAATGTTAAATTTAATATTGTATATTTCTACATCTACATTGCTCTACAAAGATTCTTGAAGTTCAGAATGATGAGGCTAAAAACTAAAACTAACTTTTGAAGAATATGTAAGATATGTTAGGAATATTTGTTTAGGGATAAGTAAGTAAAAATAAAGATTTTCAGTGACTGTGGAAGTTTTATTATTGGACTTTATTATCATCCTTTAATTCTTTTCCATTGATTGTACAACCAGGAGAATATACATTTTCTCATTCAGTATGAATTGGTCTTATATGCTAGTAACCATTTATATCTTTGTTCTGCCCTCATATTTTGTCTCCACATTCATACCCATTGACCATATTATCTTACCTCACCATGCCAAGAGTATGCCTTTGTTTTTCTAAGAATTACTAACTTTTTTCTGGATATAAATGTGCAATTCTACTCATTGTGAACCTTGATGTTGACACATTAAAGATTCAGCAAGGAATTTTAGGAAAACAGTGACCTGTCTGTGGTTTTTCACCCCACTCCTTTCTGTGCTCATTCCTTGTCTCTTATGTTATAAATGTCTGCTGGGACAGTACATTCTGGTTGCATGTATTGCATTAGGGATCATGGGAATCCAGACAGTAAGAACTGTTGTAGATGCAAACTGAGACTGAATACTAACTCTTGAGCATAGGGTTGGAACTCAAAACATCTTTCTAAATGCTTGGCTCAGTGATATTTGGGAGCCAGAATTGCTGTATAATTCAGAGGCTCCACATAAGACAAAAATGCAGAAAAAATTAAAAAATCTTAAGAATTTACATGGTGATAGTAGAGAATTAAATCTAGTGTGGAGCCCTTCTAAGTTCAGGGCTTTATTTGACTACACAGATCACACACACCTAAGAAGTTAGTGTTGGTTGGTTGGGGAGTCGGATTTAGGAAAAGAAGAATGTGAGCATCAACTTTGTGTCATTGTATTAGACTCTCTGACCCAAGAAATCAAGGATTTGAACTGATGAGCAAGTTTTTCCATTCACGAATGTCAAAGAGTTTAAGAAATGGGGAGCAGAGATACTTTCTCCCAGGATTGTTTCAGGGCATTGAAAGGCTACGTGTTACTGTACCAACAGCTGCAGGCTAATGTACCAGCAGCATGCAGTATTTGGTTCCTCATCTTATTCGGATTGATCTAGAGGTTCTAACAATACCATCAAAAGAAAAACGTAAAATAAATAAAATGATACTGCTACCAACATAAAGAAATTAAACTCTTTATACTGATAATGAAATTATATAATAGAAAACATTAAAAAAATCTAAGAAACTGGTAAGAGAATTTGTTGTAGTTGAGTTTAATATAAACATAAAAAACTCACACTTTGCCCATAATATTAGTCATGCTTCAGTCAGAGAAATGGAACTACAAAGAGTATTTGTGGAAGAAGAAATTTCTGATAGGAATTTAGCATTACTTGTGAGAACTATTTGGAGAATAAGGATCCCAAAAGGCAATTTGAAAGAACAGAGAAAATGACTAACCGACCCAGGTGTAGATATTCTCCATCTTGTATACCTGGAAATTGTATAGACATCAGTGAATCATTGTTGCCTCTTCATGGTCATTGCCTGTGTACATTCACAGAAATGTGCTCCTGGTGGGTCACCATCAGGAAGACCAGTTGTCATGAAGGAGAGCTAGGGAAGAACAAATACCAGCAGGAAATTGCTTATACTTCTGTTAGAGCCTCAGTACTGCTGTGTCATTTCTGATTCATTTCATGGAACTTCATTTTTGTCCCACTCCAAAGACATACAGTGCCCTCAAAACCAAATCTAAAATAGAGTAATTGAGTTCAATACCTTTAAAGAAAAGCAGGGTAGTCTACTTTCAATAGCAATATAGGCACACACTGCTTAGCAATAAATTTAACAAAAAGGATAAAGACCTAGAAATTATAAAGTCTAAGGCTATTCAGTAATATTTGATATTGCCTTAGAGTATTTACTACTATAAAAATACTAATTCTCTCAAACTTAAGATATTTAATCCATTAACAGCATCTCAATACTTATTTTATTTATTTGGTTAATAAAATGATCTTTATATTTGCATCTAATTATATCTTCAAGTATGCCTGAAGGAGAAATACGAAAAAAGTTATTTTTTTTAGAGATTCAGAATATTTTAATCAACAGAATACTTCAGTATAGTATGACCTTAAGAATAGATAAAGCATGGACAGTTGAGAGAATTGAAAAGTAGATTTTTTTTTTTAAAGCAAGGGTACAGGCAAGAATGAAGGCAAGCAGGCAGGCAGGAAGAGAGAGGAAGAAACAGTACTTTATTTATTTTATTTAGTTGTTCATCAGTGATGTTTCCTCAGACCCAGGTCTTGAACTGGGGACCTTGGGATGTATGTGAACTAAACCCTGTTTAACCCACTAGGTTATCAGGGCGTGCCAAAAAGTAGGTCTTCATATAGATGAGAATTTAACATATGACAGGGCAAAAATTCAAAATAAATGAAAATAACTTGTATAATATGTGTTTTAGTATTAAATAATAGATTTTTTAATAGAGGCACTAGCTACCTATAAAGAAAATAACTTTTAAAATGTGGCACTTTCTCTTCTCATATATAATCTCCAGTTGGATTAGGTATTTAAATATAAAAAAAACTTCTGAGAAAATTCTGAAAGATTATGTGAATATTCTAGAAGCAAGCAGAGACTTTTAATTCTAAGCAATCATAAGCTATACAAGAAAGTTGAGACCTAGTTTATTATATACAATTTAAAAGTCTTCATTATGACAAATATACCATAGACAAAGTGAATAAAACAACAATAAATTTGGGAGAAAATCTTGTAGAGGGAAAAACTAGAATTTGTACTATATAAAAGAACAAAAGGTGAGGAGTAAGATGTATGTGATGTAAAAGTAGCAACAAATAAGAAGAAAACCTTTATAATAATGAAAATCTGCATGATCAAAAATATATGTAAAGATACACATTAATAGGAAAAGTTAAAGTAGTAAGTTTCACCTTTTTATCTTCAGACTGGCAAGTATCCAAATGGGCATAAAATCTTTTGCCACATGGAAGTGGGAAAAAAGTGTCCTGAAATGCTAAGAAAATATGAAACTAATCCTTTAGCATCTATTAAAGAATACATATACCATTTAGATCATGTAAGCCCTTTCCTGATAATCTATTCTATATAAAGAAAATCTTAAATCCATGAGGATTATCTACAAGGTTGTGTAAGTCAGCATTATTCATAGCATGAAAAAATCTTGATCAATAATAAAATTGATAAATAAAGCATTGTGCTTCCAAAGGATTAGAAACAAAATAAGAACTATACTAGGTAGTTTGAAAGATTTTTAATGAAATTTCATGGAAAAAGTAATGCCTAAAGTGCTATGTAATATTAGCACAGCTTTGTTAAGTAAATTTATTGCTAAATATGAGTGTGTATGCACATATATGTGTATATGTGGCTATACATGTATGAGAATATGA
This sequence comes from Solenodon paradoxus, assembly GCA_004363575.1. Classification (NCBI taxonomy): domain Eukaryota; kingdom Metazoa; phylum Chordata; class Mammalia; order Eulipotyphla; family Solenodontidae; genus Solenodon; species Solenodon paradoxus. The sequence goes on along the minus strand of RJWH01011500.1, from coordinate 6,217 downwards.
TTCCATGAACATAGAAAAAATATAGAAGGGATATATTTTAGCTTCTTAACATGGGTTACCAAAATTTTTTTTAAGTACAAATTAAAAATGCATTCAAGGAAATGCATGATATGCTATATTTATTAATGTATATAAAATCAAAAGTATATGAATATCTGTATATATATATGTCTATCTACATATCTGTATTTATATCTATATCTATACAGTATTTCAGTATTTGAACCAAAAACTGGCTCATCCTGAATAGATGAATCTCTTCCAACCTTTAATTTTTTTTCTTCCCAAACTACTCTTGAATCAAGAATTCACCCTTTGGGAGACGCTTTAAGTGAACATAAAAATGAACTCTAGGAGATTTACACTTTGGGTTCATTTTCCACTGAATTATTTAAAAAGTGGTGATTCATATCCTTTTTCTTCTTGAGAAATATGTAGAATAAGTGTATATAGGTAGCTGATACACAGAGTTTAGTACCTGGGAGAATGCAAGAAAGGATATGCTATTAGCAGAAATGGGAAATACAGGACATGGAGCTTCAGAAAAAAGCTACAAATTTAGCTGGAACATACCGCTGTTAAGGTATGGGTTTCCAAACTGCAATGGAACGTGCAAGAGAGGAAGCAAATGAAGGAGTGGTCAGAAGATTGAAAGTGTGGAGAAGAACCTTCTATGGTGGGGAAGACAGATGTTGATGTGATCATGGAGAATTTTGAGGATCAGTCAAAATCTTGTGGAAATCACACTTTAGAGAGAAGAAAGAGAAACTGAGACTGGGGAGGATGATGAAGGTCAAGGCAGAGAAATAGAGTGAGTTCAAGACAAATACCAGTGTAAACAAAAGATAGTTATCTTCAAAGAGAGGGTGCCCAACCATGCCAGTGTAATGGCACCAAGATGCTGCTCCAGGCAGAGAAGGTTGCTAGATTCAGCATTTCAGAGAAGTACTACTAACCTGTGGGCCTTGTGAGTGAATGGAGCAGTGACATGTGCGTGCTAACGTGAACTTTTAGGGGCTCGTCTTCATTGGGGCCAAGAAGAGTTCCAGATGCTATAGGATTTGGGCTTGGAGAAAATTTAAATCCACTTTGTGGATCCTTTGAAATATCTTTATTATTACTTTAAGAAGATATAATGATCTGCTACTAAAATATTTATTTAAAAAAGCTCTTTAGAACTCAGGAGTGGAATCTGGTTTCAGGTGAACAAGTCCACTCTGTCTGGGCCCTCGTAGGAACAAGCAACATCTTCTCCACCTCTTACTGCAGCTACAGCTGAGTGACCTGTTCCATCCTAACTTCACCCTGATCGCACCCATCTCAGGTGTCTGTAATACATGCTTCTTGCTGCCTGACCTGTAGCTTCTTTGACAGAGGTGTGCCGCCGCCGCAAGAGCCCATGTGGCAATTTCACATGTGGAATACTGAAATAAGTGAGCGCTCGTGTGTGTGTGTGCACGTGTGTGCTTGTGTTGGGGCAGGATTCCTCTGACCATTGAATAAAGGTTAATGTATAAATGCCTCCCTTTCTTTTTCCCAGGCAGACACATCCTCAGATATATTACATATGACTTCTCATCTGATAGTTTCAATTAGTGCACCATTGACAGTGACCAATTCTATAATTGTATTCCTCTCCCTCATTCTGTTAGGTTCGCCCTTTTCAGTCTTGACACCTCCATCAGACTCCCATTAAAGTATAGCACTTAACCTTTTTACTTTCCTTTTTAGGAAACTCAGGTGAACACAACTTCTATTTAAAACACAACAAATAATAGGACTTGTGTTGTCCAATAAAAAGAAATAGGGGTTGGAATGAATGCTTTTCTTTTTAACTGAGAAGTATGCTTCTGTATCTCTTTATTTCCTCTTTCTTCAAATGAGTTTAGGTCTTCAGTTATTTTTTAAAAATATCTTTCTTAGGTGAGCAGTAGTAGAAGAACTAAGTGTTCTTTGATGGATCTTCAATTAATTGTAGAATATACAATGGAGGGTAAAAGAATTCAACTACGTTTGCATAAAATGATTTTGTAATTAAAAATCTGTTAGAAGAACAGTCCTAATTTTCCTTTATGTGCCTTGAAAATTTGCCAGAAATTTAAGTCTTCTATCATGACACAGGGCTTCTGGACTTTAACAGTCCCTTTGGCTCCTCAGTTAATTTTATGTCCGCAGCCAAAATTGCTTCTTTAGGCTTTCTTTCCTTTTTCATGTCACCTAATTTAGTAAGATTTTTATAGATGGTTATTCTGATTATGCTTTTCTTATTTAATTATATGATCTCCTGTAACAATTATGCTATTCTAAAAGCAGCTTCTGAATAGAAAACGCTTTTTGAGACTGATTTGGGAGCTTTCCAGTTTTATGGACATCCCTTTTGATCTCAAGGTTGTTCAAAGAATTATGCCGTGTTAATGGACATCAGAAGCAAGACCTAGACTTGCACTTGCTCTCTCTATTGGAGTCAGTGAGAGAGCTCATCCATTTACTACCTTTATTTGCTTAGAGGTTATCAGCTAACAACAACAATTTCTCCAAAAACCTCACCCTAAGCTTTTGTGTCTTCCTTGTATTTCTGGCATTTCATTCTAGGCTAAATCTACTTGAACTTTTTTCAAATAGAGGAAGACACTCTTAAAGAAAAACAGCAAATTTGCACTTGGGGTAGAAATTTGAATGTCAAGCACTTTATTCTTGCAATTCTTGCCATTTGAATTATACCTTTGATTTTGAACCCATGAGATTTAACAAAAACCTGAAAGAAATAATTCTTATCTAAAGAGGTCTAGTCTCAGTGACTCACCCTTCACACCGTTAAAGTGGACATTGGTGAAGTCACAGCACTATGACAAAGTAGGTAAACTCATGAATGTTGATGTCAAATTGTCTGAGGCCAAATTCTGACTTCCATTTATCACCTGAGTCTACTAAAATTACTTCATTTCTCTAAGTAACTATCATCCTCATCCGTAAGCACAAACAATAACTACAGAGCTCTCATCAAATTGCTAGACCCATAAGAAGCACTCAACGATAACTATTCAGATAGTGTATAGCTACTAATATAAATTGTAGCCAATTATAATAAATGTTCATAATATCTGTGGGTTTATTTATGTTGAATATAAATGGCTTTTAGATTTCTGGAAAGTAAAGCAGTGAGGAAAAACCAAAAATATTTGGGATTAAATTTAAAATTAATGCTTTTCGAAGTAACACTGTGTATTGGTTAAAACCATGGTGCTTTGTGCTTAAAAATCTGGGTTCAAATCCCTGTTCTACTTACTAGCCCTTATTTTAACACTTGAATGAGTTGCTTACCGTTGTGTGCCTGTTCCCTTATTCTTAAATGGGAGCTAATAATAACACCAAACTCATGTAGTTGTTAGGAAAGTTTAAATATTTGTTCTTAAAGTAGTGCCTGGCTGGGCTGGTTTCATGGAAGTGTGATTTGTGCAGTACACTGAACAAAATGCTCATAACTATCTTAATGCTCTGCTGTTGCTGTCCTAAAATTCTTAATAATTTCTTGTTATTCCTAATAATTTTAAGCACACATCAGAGCAGAGGAGATGTACATAATATGCATCTTTGCTCTCTTCTTTGCTGCTGCATTTGTACATATCATTTGTGATGCCCCCAAGCATGGAATTCTAATAGACCCAAATTTGTGGGAGCTCAGTGAGACAAAACAAATTTTATGACCAATAATGAGAATGCTGACAACCCCAAGAGGCCACAATTTCTGTTCAAACCAGAACTTCTTCAGAGGTAGAAAGTAGGCATTTAAGAAACTCGATGACCAAAAACTCTATCATATTCTTTCCTGCTTCTGTTGCTGCCCTGTATTAACTAGTCACTCATGTTGGAAATAATGACATAGAAGGAAAGGAAAAGAGCTCAGAGTTCTCTTCCCTCTCAGTTCTACTTTGTTCATCAGTAAGCTGAAGTTAGAGGGTGCTGATAGAATGTATATTTATCAAGACCTGAAATAAAAATAGTTTAATTATTTGAGAGAAGTGGTTCCTCTGTTCTAGCAAGAAAAATATGTAGGTCTGTATGACAGAAAATAGAAAGAGAAAGTTGAAAATGTATAATTTGATGATTGTGCATATGGGATAGTTGCTTTTTATGTTCATTTAAAGCTAGCGTTTTACTATATAAAGACAGACAATAAAATTCATTCTAAAATGTTTTAATTTTTCTATAGTTAAAGTGATATTAAATAGCAAATGAAAAACACTCTAGAAAGTGGAGAGAAATTGTGACTGTAAAGAAAAATCTTTCTATTTTAATATCTCTCATAGCACTGTTTTATTAGTTTGAATGATGGGTTCTGCATTTTCATTTTGCACAGGGCCTATTGCCTGGCACATCATAAGTATGATGTATCTGTATCTACATGTACGTGCATGTATACACACATAAGATATACAAGATTCTCACCAAAGAGATAATCATCAACTATGGTTCCAGATTTTTGTATTAGGATGTTGTGTTCTTAAAAGGAAAACTCAAATTTTATCCCTGTAAGAATGTTATTCAAGCAGGGCAGGATGACTTTTTTGCTATCTGAATCTGTCCCTATGAATTTTACATTCTTCATGAGACCGAGACACCTGTTACTTCTTGATTGGAAAATTTTTCTTCTATACTGTAGATAGTTTCAAATAGCCAGGTGGGCAAAGTTTATAGCAGTTCTTTCTTTCATGATTTCTTTGATACTTCTCGAAAGAAATTCACAACTTTCTACACCCCTTCAAACATATTATTCTATCTAAAAACCACAATTCCTTTGAATTAAGTAGTGGAAAAGTTAAAAAATAATGTGCCTGGCTGGCTAGTTACCAGGAACTTCACCTGCTGAGCTCATCGTAACCCAGGGTCTGACCCCTCAGTCTTACTGATTCAGAAAACAGAAAGTGCAGTTTTTCAGAGCTTTGTTGGACACATGCATGCTGATTCACATCAGCTAAATCCACAGGACAATAAAGTATAGAGTGTAGAATGCCAATGCTGTAATTTATAGAGAGAACTGTAACTTCCAGCTCACCAGAATATTCACTCATTGCAGAAAAACATCCTGGGAAGCTAGATTATCAGAAGGTAGCTTGTGAGCATAGAATCAGAATGAGAGTTGCTCTATAACTTATATGTTTAATAGCATTGGGCTCGAATAGTCCCATAGATCTGTCTTGACAATAAAGAGAATTGGGCATGTTTGCTTCATGTTATCGTCTTCAGACACTGTTCCCCCATCAGTGCTGGAAGCATCCTAGTAATTCACGCCTTCTTTTCTCTCACACTCACTGTTAATGGATTTGTTGTCTGATGGACTCATTCTTTCTTGAAATATGTGATTTTTATCAATATAGTAATAGCCAGAATCTTTTCTTTTCTGCTGCTGGCATTGGGAATGCTTTTTCTTCCTACAATGCTTTTCATATAAAAGAGATTTCACGCAACTTGAGCCATTTTTAAGGTTTGTGTTAGCTTTTAGGACACTGTGGTTCTCCAGCCTTCAGACTGTGCTGTCTTCATTTTTACAGACCAGAAAAAACAGTCTTTGGGAATTTTAATCACTTTGCTTGAGGAAGGAACCTACATGTTTACTTGCCTTTAAGGTTTTTTGGTTTGTTTGCTTGTTTGGACATAGGTATGACCTTCTTCTTACTGTATTATAGATAAGGAGCTTTCTTTTGAGTAGCTATTCTGTGCACTGATTGGGTGTCCATCAAATATATGTCAAGTGAAAAGACAGATTAATAAATAATGAACATCTCTGGGGGTTGAATGAGAGAAAACGGTCACTGTCAGTTGGGTCAGTTAGGATTTGTAGAGAAGGTAGCATTTGAACCAGGTGTTGAGGGATATGTTTGGTTTGCTTTGTAGGTGTGGGGATAAAGGGCACTCAATATGAGTTTACCATATGATCTATAGCACTCTCCATTCTTCAATTTTTACATCCTAGACATATTCTCGACAGTCATCTTCATAAGGCAGAGACTGTATCTGTCTAGTTCATCTTAACTTTTTAGTGTAGTGTCCTGATAGATCTCAGTATATTTATAATATATGTCTATGAGAATATACTAGAAACATCTATAATATCACTAAAATATCATTCATATCTGTATGTAGTGCATCATATATACATTTCATTCAATATATGTTGATATCTGTAATAAATGAATAAGTGCAGACAAAAGTATAGTGT
>RJWH01011499.1:0-11916 GCA_004363575.1 Solenodon paradoxus | reverse complement strand
TGGTGGTGGTGATGGTGATGGTGATGGTGATGGTGGTGATGGTGATGATGGTGATGGTGGTGATGGTGGTGATGGTGGTGATGGTGGTGGTGATGGTGGTGATGAAGCTGGTGGTGGTGATGGTGGTGATGGTGGTGATGATGGTGGTGATATGTGTAACATTAAAATAAAGGCTTTCTTCTTTCATGAACTGGAATGATGATAGTACCACTAAAACTATAATAGGAAACAAGACATTTGAGTGTCAATCCTGACTTTTCCACTTACTAGTACCAGAAACTATTTTCTTTCTTTCGGTCTCAACTTCCTTATACTTTCAGTGAAGAAATTTCAAGTGATTCCCTCCCCAACCACACAGGTTTTCTTCTCCCCTCGGGGTGCACCAGATAGTCCCATAGAGTTCAGCATAAAATCAAACAATGAATTCACATGGGACCTGGTTCTGTGTGACCTTGAGCAGATCACTCCTCGGAGCCTGCTCCCCAGCTGCAAAATGGGCACAGAACAGTGTCTTCCCAACATTATTCCCTTACCCCACAATTCTGAGGCTCATGTCATGGCACCCAAGGCTGTCTCCACTCCTGTCCTCTCAGAAACAAGACAGGGCACGAGGACAGGAGGACCGATGTCACCCCATTAAAAATGAGATTCAAGAGCTATTTGAGGACAATAGAGGGACAAGCAGCTCTGAAGATCTCAGTTGTGACGGAAGCTTCTGGATGTTTCTGAACAGCATTGATTCAGACCCACTCAGCCAGTCGCCCCACGTCCGCACTGACCCTATGGCAGACAGGACACCCCTCGTCCATCCCATCTTGACAGTGTGGCTGGAGGTGAAGTAAGCAACTCAAATACAGCTCTCCAGGCCCCATGCAGACTGCCGTCCCTGGGTGCGGGGCGGAGGAGGAGAGACAGAAACATCACTGCATGCAGGGCGCGCTCAGTGGCCACAGACGTGTGCCTGGCGTGGGCAGGTTTGGGGACCGTGCACTGGAGCGCCCAGAATGCGCACCTCGGACAGCCTCTTCGTTGCCCTACCTTGTGGAAACACTGATTTTTAGAACTGTTTCTTTGAGAGGAGGCCCATTCCTGGCTCGACACGGACACGACCGATGGTGAACACCTGCAGCAAGTTGCCAGTCCCGGGAGGCACACTTGACGCCCGACAGCCGCTGTGTGCCTCGCCGGGGACCCCTGAGGTCTTGCACCGGGCCTGCCTGTGGTTTCCGCTCAGAGCTACCGATCGAGTCCATCCAGTGGAAAGAGTGCAAATCATCGTCCGACTTCCTTCCGGTGTGGTGTGGACGGCGCTCCGCGGCTGCGCCTTGTAACTCTGCAAGCCGAGAGCCTGAAGCGACCGAGCGCACTGGACTGGCTCGCCCACTAGCCCTGTAGACGGCAGGTGAGCCGACCGTCAGCACAGGGGGCTGGTGCCAGGACTTGCGGCTGCTCCCTTCACGGAGGCCCGGGTGCCTCTGTGCTGGCCGTGACCCAGGAAGGCCTCTCCGGCTTGCCTCGTTTCCTCCTTCTCGGAGCCGCCGGGGGCGCCCCCATCCCACCACATCCCTGGCGGTGTCAGCCACCCATGGCTAAGCCCAGTCGGCCACTCTGCATGCCGCCCCGCACACGGCTGGCCGGACATGGGGGTCTGGACGGGTCACCTGGGAGCCCCCGCACCACCCTTCTAGCTGCTTTGGCTGGAAGGCCTTGGAGGAGGTGGAACAGGGACAGACGGGCCGGCCTGCATCTGGAGGGAGGCTGGGGGCCCATCGGAAGGCCACTCCGCCTCCACACGTGGAGCAAGCCTTCAGGGCCAGGCCTGAGCTGTGGGGAGCTGAGGGGTGCTCCACTCACCTGGCTGGCACCGCGGAGTCTCCGGGGTGAAGACAGACGCATCTCCTGCTCTCTAGATGCTGCCCTGCTGCCCGTTCGGTCTTCCCTGCTTCTGGGAAGAGGTTCCTTTCTCCCCCTGGGAGTTAGGTGAGGGCTCATTGTCCTCGGCCTCTCTGCCCTCTGCCTCCCATGCCGTCAACCCCAAGTCCTACCCCTTAGGCTCCCCGTGTCGCTGACCCTCTCATCTGGACCACTGTCCCCTCCAGGGGTGAGGAGAGTGGCCATCCCACACTGTCCCTCTGACTGTGCTCCCAGCAGTCACAGGCTGACCTCTCTCGCATCAGCACAGAGCGGGGGCTGCCCGGTCTGGCCTGCAGGGGAGCCCCCGCCTGTGACTGGGGGAGACCTCTCACCTGCGACCCGAGGGCAACGCCACGTCCCGGCCCTGCTGCCAGGGCACCATCTCCGTGCAGACCACACAACTCGCCTGTGGAGCTAACCCTTCTGCCACCGGGCCTGCGCCCTGAGCTGTGCTGGGCCCAGAAGGGACAGCGGTGGGTCCAATTGCAGCCATGCTCGTCCTCACCCCACGCCCTCATTGTCCTATGGAGCCCTGCTGGCTCCCGCCTGGCCCGCCAGAGGCCGAACGTGGGAGGCGGGTCTGTTCCGGGGTTCAGGATGGATGGACCGTCGGGGCGCACACCCACTGAAGAACCAGGCTGGTGGCCCGGCCAGTGTGCTCTTCAGACCCACGCCCGTCAACGGAAGCAGCGAAAGACGGGCACGTGAAGAAAGGCAAAGATGTGGAGACTAAGACGGGAAGGCTCCAGCCGAGGTGGGCGCAGAGGCGGGAGCAGAGAGGTGGGCACAGAGGCGGGCGCAGAGGCGGGCGCAGAGAGGTGGGCACAGAGGTGGGCGCAGAGGCGGGCGCAGAGCCAGGCCGGAGGTCTGCTCCGCCTCCCAGGCCGGCGCCGGCCGTAGACGCGTCTGTTTACACTTCTCTTCCCGAGTAAGACGAGGGTTTGTTTAAATACCTATCCCTGCAAAATTTGCTCGTAAGATGCTAAGAGATTTTCCCTGGGGGGAAAATAATAGCTTTTTCAATCACTAATATGCTAATGCCCAGAAAAGCTCGGGAGGCCCGCCCCGCCGTCAGCGGCAGGCACGGTTTCTGCACGTTGCTGCGCGATGTTAAGAGAACACTGTGCTGTTGTGAGAGGCTTTCTGTGTTTGCCATAAAATGAAACAAGCAACACTTCATAAAACAATATATTTTATAAATAGCAAAATTCCTAATATCAATTTTACCACACGCCTCCAGCCGTGTGCCCACGAGATTCACTCTGTGCTGCACTCCCAGGAAAAGTGACGGCGGCGTCCTGTCTCCAACAATCCTGACAGATTTCCTCGTCTGTCACTAGCAGTTTCAAAATCTCAGCGCCCTTCTCTTCAGGGCTCGTGACCACACGCACATACACACTCGCTCCTTGTCTTTGCCGCCCTTATAACGCAGTTTGGAAGTTGCCAGAGCGACCACACGATGACGACGCCCAGATTCTAAAACGGGGACACAGTGAGAATGTGAGCCTGTGAAAATGGAGGCAGAGGACCCAGAGACAGGCCGACCCACGTTTCCAAGTCTCCGATGAGAAAGCGCTGCCCTGTCAGCCCACGGGACCGGGCAGGCGCCCCGGCCCGAGACAACCATCTTCTCTGCCGCCCCACGTGTGCCCCCGACCTGCCAGCAATGCCATGTCCTGGGGTCCAGCCATCCCCCGCACCGTGGGACTGTTTTCTGGAGCATGTGAGCGTGTCCTGCTCTCAGAACAGCGGTGTCCAGGGAAATACGCATCTCACTGGTGTCGGAGATGGGAAGGAAGGCTTGGCGGGGCCACATCACCGTGCTGCTGGTCCCAGGGCCCTGGAGGTGGGGCAGACCACGGGCTCCCCGTGGGCAGCGGTGGCGCAGGCCCCGGACTGCCCAGCTGTCCGCCTTTCCCCTCAGTGCGGCCTGTCCCCTCAGGAGGCCTGGTCTCAGCATGGAGCGGGGTCCTCTGCCCATGGGGACAGAACGGTCCCAGCCCCAACTCGGGGCCCCGCAGGCAGCGGGTGGCGGGCAGAGGTGCTGTTAGCTCAGTGCCCAGGGCGCTGGCGGCTCAGCCAGGGCAGGGACAGGGACAGGGACGGGGACGGGGGCCCAGCAGCCTCCGCTGAAGGAGGCGGCCTAATCAAGTGGGCCCAGCCGTGCTGATTGAAGGGCCTGGCGCCCTGGAGCTCTGCGCTCATCAGGCAGATGTGCAGACCCAGCGCAGCTCCCTTGGGGGCAAACTGCCTTTTAATTTCTCCCTGTGAAGATGAATCCCATTGTTACGGAACCCGTGTTGTGAGCCTCGTAAACGAATCATTAGTCATCTTCCAGCGATCTGACCTCCGCCACACCACCGCCGAGCGCGCCCTGAGAAGGTGTTTTCAGGTTCTGGAGTCACATCATGGACGAGCAGCACCATCGATAACAGACAGGGCTGTGTGGGCCCCGCACCTTTGCAACGAGGTCCAAATGGACGGATGTGGCTTCGACTAATGGCGGGGACGTTCCCCTCTTTAGCAGCCGAGAAGGCGGAAGTGAGAGCAGGGATTTTGCTCTGAGGTCGCCCGCCACAGAGGCCGGAGGGCTCCAAGATGTCCCGTGCCTCCCTCCTCACACATGCGATCCGGCGGCCTCACCAAATCTTCCACTAATCTTCCAGGCTGGTATGTGTGTGCGGTGAGGGGCCCTCCCGGCCACGGCCCGGGCGCCGGAAGCTCCCACCCACAGTCCGAGCCGGAGCAGCGGGGCCGCCCCGAGGCCTGGGGAGGGTGTCAAGCTCTCCCGGGCCCTGAGCCGGCGGCTGCAGCAGCGCGACTCCGTGTCCCCGTGTCCTCCCGAGGGCTGGGCTCTGTCCAGACCTCACTCTGATGAGGACCCCAGCATCAGGCCCGTGTGTCCAGGACAGGTCCTGTCGGGGGAAGGCTGTGTCTGGGACACCGGGGCCAGAGACCCTGGCATTCCTGTGGAAGGATCTTTCAGGGCACACAGCGTGACCAGCTGGGCAGGAAGCTGAGCACACAGGGCTGTGAGGCCCCGTGCTGGAGTGGCCACAGGCCGGCCTGAGCTAAAGCCGAGATGCTTCAACCTCCAAAACACTAAGTTTGCTCACAGGAAACCCTGGAGCCCGTGTCCTGCAGCCCCAGGCTCACGGCTGTGCCCTGAGTCAGAGGCCCGCTTGACCGGACGCTCGTAGAGCTCAGGACTCCCAGCGGCCCCAGCAGGGTGGGAGGGCCACCCAGCATCCAGCCACAGCCCCAGACCTTTCTGGCACTCCAAGCAAGTGGGGCCGCATCAACCCCTGGAGGACAGTGAACATCTGACACTGTGTGTGACTCGGCTGACACCTCTTTCTCTCCAGGAGTGTAAACACGCCCGCAGCTCAGGACCCCGCAGCACAAACAGAGGACAGTCCAGGGGCCACTGCCGACCTGTGCCGCCGTCTCAGGCCTTGGTGACGACCGGCTCTGACTGGCTCCCCGCTGGGGGCCGGCTCTAGGCTCACGGCGCCCCTGCAGGTGCGGCCAGTCCCAGAGAGGAGACGGGCAGAGGGGAGCAAGGAGAGACGCCAACGGCCACCGGTCAACGGGACAATGCGCACCTGTGCAGTGGACAGGCACTCACGCGCCTGCCTGAGTGAAACACACGTGTGCACATGCACATGCTTCCAGGGCACGCATGCGTGCTCACAACAATACACACCCTCTGACGCTCCTCGGGGCGCTTGGGTTTCTGCTGCGGGCTGAGCGAGAGTTGGGGGGCTCGCTTCCTGCCCACGCCATCAACTCCCCGCCCCGCAGGCGCCACGGGGGCGGCCTTCACGCGCCACGGCTCCTCGCAGCCCTTTTGCTTAGAAACGCTTCTCCTTCCTCTGCCAGAGACATCCATCTGCAGGCATTTTCAACCCTGAGATGACCACTGCCATCCTTCAAAAAGAGCTCCTGCGACCCAGTAATGAAAAGACCAGAAGGGTGTAAAGGGAGGAGGAGGAGATGAGAGGAGCAGGAAGAGCAGGAGGTGAAGGGCGCTGGGCAAGGCAGACGGCAGCAGGACAGCCCTCCACAGCAGCCACATGCACAGACGGGCAGCGGAACGCACAGGCTCCGGCCGGGGAGGGTGGGCAGCGCCAGCCCAGCTGGGCGAGTCCGAGGCCCGGCTGCAGGGAGCAGTGTCCGGTCAGGAGGGTGCGGCCTGAGAACCTGCTGCAGAATCGGTTGACAGGGAGCCACACATGCGGGAGAGAAAGGCGCTCAGAGCAGTGCTGCACGCGTGGCTCTATTTCCCGGTGACACAGTGAAACAAGTCCTCGCAGGTGCCGCTAGTTCCAGGAGGCCCCGACCCCACGGACGCTCCAGCCGGGAGATTCGCCCGAAGCGCCCGCGCTCCTGCCTCGTGCCGGCAGCGGACGGTCTGTCGGTTCTGTGCCTCCTGACCGGGGGTGACAGCCAGTCAGGTCTTTGTAAAACGCTGATGACAAGTCAGTAAAACGCGAAGATACGCACCACCCTTCGAAGCCTGCCTGCGACGTCCGGCCCTCGTGGGGAAGCCGTCCAGCAACTGCAGCCCGAGGGGCGGTCCCGCCCACCAGGCAGGTCACCGCAGGAAGGGCTCTGACGTCCAGGGGAGCGTCCGGGAAGGCCTGAGCGCTCTGTCCCGGCACCAGGACCGTCCTGCCCGCTGCGGAGTCGAGTCCGTCACGAGGCTGCCGCGTGCCCGGTGCCAGGCCTGTGCTTCACGGAACCTTCCCTCTGTCCCTCGCACGGTCCTCCTCCTGTCCAGTCAGGCCCCCTCGGCCTCGGCCAGCAGGCACTGAGTGTATTCACAACGCAGGGCGGCCGCCTGTCCCCAATCCCAGACCCGAAAGGACACCCAGACCCGTGACACAGTGGCCCCTCGCCCCTCCCCAGCCCCGCGGCTCACAGTCCTCACCAAACCCGCGACCCCAGCCCTGTTCCCGAGCCCCGGGGCGGACTCCCCCACCCCGGCTCATTGGGAAGGTGTCTGGGGTGACGGGCGGGGCGCAGCTCGGCACTGGTCAGTGGGGGACTGGCACCACCCCCACACTCCGCCCGCGCCCTCGTTCCAGCCCCACAGCACCAGCCGGGGCCCAGCGGCGACCCTCGGCTATCCCTGCGCCCCGTGCTCGGGGGCCACAGCGGGCCAGACTCGGGCCTCCAACATACGGGTCTGGAGGCAGGGGACCGTCTCTGGACTTCCCCGGCCATAGCTGTGACCACACGGGTGACTCATCCACACCCACCGTCTTGCGGAGCAGACACACCCCCAGGGCGGGCTGAGCACACTCAGGGTGGACCACAGGTGGGTCCACGCAGCGCCCGCGGGCAGACCTGGGTGAGGATGGGTGCTCTGCAGGTCCGCCGCCCCCAAGGCCACACTGGAGACCGGAGGCCCTCCGGGGTGGGCAGCCGTGGTGGAGTGCCGTCTCCCACAGGCCCAGGAAGGGGCGGCGCCGGGACCCCCAGGGACGCACACAGAGCCCCCGTCGAGTGCCCGGCTGGAGCAGGGTCCCCGGGGAAGGGGCAGGACCGACCCCGCAGGGAAGCCCTGGAACCCGCAGCAGGTATGGGCCGCGCACACAGGATGACCTTCAAGCGGGCACAAGAAGATAAAGGGAGCTGCTGCTGCGAATCGATTGGAAGACCCCAGGGCGGCGGCGCCTGGCACTCAGGACGTATTTCTAAAACGCTCAGAGCGCGAGGACTGAGCTGCGAACTCAGCGTGCACAGCAGCCGTGTGTGCAGACGCGGTGAGCGTGCCCCGCGCTCCTGGGGGCTGGCAGAGCAGAGCAGCTGCGCTCAGGAACGGCTCGCTCGGGGCTTGTTTCTTCCTCCACCTGGGAGCGCAGGCTCCCCTTTCCCAACCTCCTTCGTGACCAAAGTCATGGGCGCCGAGCACCCAGCACGGGGAAGATGAGAGGCACTCTCTGTCCTTTCCACCAAATGCCACGCGCCTCATTGATCGGTGTGACATTTTAAAACACTTCGCCTTCAAAGGCCGGTGGGTGCTGCGGTGAGCGCGTGGCGGGAGTGACCCGGGAGGGGTTTCCCAGGACGCAGGACGCCACACCCCGGCCACAGGCCAGCCTGTCTGTGAGAAAGCCCTGCCCGAAACCGCCCCTTCAGACAAGAGCCACACGACCACCTCGCTGGTTCTGGGGCTGTTTTCACCAGGCATCACTTATCACTTCAGAAATTCCACAAAAACGTCTCTAAAAAGGTGCCCTTTCCTGCGGGCATCCTCTCCCGGGGCCCAGCCGCGTGCACAGGGGAAAAGTCAGACGGAGCTTTATCACAAGCTCTGCGGCTTCTTTAGAAATAAAGTGCTGCTTTTGCTCCCCTGAAAACACAAGTCCTCCTGCATGGCGGTCTTCCATCTGCGTACCCCCGGCTCCCCCAGGGCGACATGGCGAGCCGCCGGAGGCGCGCCCACCGGAGCAGCGCAGAAGCAAGAACACGGTGTCGCGCGTGTGTAGAGCGGCCAAGGGTGCAGGCGGCGCGACTTCCCGCCACGCCGCGGCGCCCGGGGACCCCGCTCCTCCCTGGACACGGGGACGCGAGCTCCTGGCCCCCACATGCGTCGCCCCCGTCAGCCCACGAGCAGAGCCTGGCGAGGCGGGGCCGGGCGTGCCCGTTCTTCCTTGAGCCGGCGCGGCTGGCCTGGCTGGATGCTTGAATTCATTCTCGCTCACCCCTCCTGAGCGCCCACCTCTGCCAGGGTCTCCAGGTCCACGTCACACGGGAGGACAGCGCTCTGAGACAGCGGCACAGCGCCGACGGCACAGCAGGTGCAGCCTGCCTGGGGCCAGTGGGCTCCATTCTGTGTGACCTTGGAGACACTCTTGAGCTCAGCTTCCCCGGGACGGGGAGCAGTGGTGTGGGGTCTCCTCAGGGTGCAAGAGCAGACGAGGGGCTGCAGGGACGTGCAGACACAGCAATGCGAACTTCGAACCTCAACCGTGCAGCCGAGTCCAGAGTGAGGGGCATCCGGGCGCCAGCACATTCCAGCCGGTGGTCTTGGAGCCAGAGTTCAGCCCCTGCTCCCCACGTCAGTCCGCACGATCGAGAGTCGGGAGGGGACCGACACGTGCAGCCAACAGCGGCAGCTCGGCTCCAGAGCCCCTCAGGGACTGGTCTCATTTTGCAAAGTGAACATTCTGCACATCGGAGGTAGTTCTCACTGAGCTTTGTGAATTCTGAGCTCTGCTTGACGGGCGTCTTCCTACCATGGCTCTGGAGAGACAGGCGGCTCCGCACACCCAGGGCCCGGTTACCGGGCCTCACCCGGCCCCTTGCTGCAGGTGAGGGCAGGACTGGGACGCCCAGGTGAGGCGAGAGGGTTCAGCTTTCCACGAATCACAGCTCCCGCCAGCGCGGGTCCGGCGCTGAAGGAGACAAGGCCTGAGCGGGCGGCGGGCAGGCGGGCGGCGGGCGGGCACACACAGCAGCTTCCCGTGGGACCAGCGACAGAGCCGGCTCCGTGTCTGCCGTGACACGGTGCGACGGACTGATCTCATTACCCGTCAGTAAAGCTGCCCCGGTGCCAGGGGACAGGAGGATTACAGGACTCCACCGGCAGTTCTTCAAGAGGACTCAACCTCCGATTCAATTACTGGAAAGTGAGTCGACTGGACAGCGTGTCCGGGAGGGGCGGGAGGGACCAGCACGGTTTCATACTTTCAAACTTCCTGCCTTTCGGAAGTTTGTCCTTAGTCAGCGGACTGCGTCTTATCACATAATCTGCGTCACTGAAGGATTCCAGAAACTCGAGGCCGACAAACAAACGTGCCTGGGACTGCTGGCGGCTCAGGTCGGCCTGCCCTGGCCCACAGCGCCCCCGCAGCCAGGAAAGCCGCCGCACTAACGCTCAGCTTCCCGGGACGAACAGAGGCCCCCAGAGCGAGTGGAGACGCACTGAGCTTTCCCGGGGCCGCTGTGGGGCGGGCCAGGCCCTGTGCACGCGGGTCCGAGTCCTGGATAAAATACCCGTCTGCAGGGAGGATGCTGTGGGCTTGGTTTGCGCTGGCGGCTGCTCCTGGGCCTTGTCCCGCACAGCCTGCCAAACCCTGTGCTCATCGGTCCTTTGTCCCGAGTCTCCCACGCGGTGGTGGAGGGCAGATGGCCGGGGCTCCGGACGGGTAAACACTGCTGCAGAAAATGCGGGCTGAGCTGAGAGCAGCAGCCCAGCACCAGCGGAGCCCACGGCTTGGGCATCGAGCGCTCTTCCTCTGAGGGGCTGGTGATATGCATTTGGTGCTTGGCACCCAGAGACCAGGCAGGTCCCTGTCCCAGTAACTCAGCAGGCCCTGCAGCCGACATCCTCTGCACACACTGTTCCAGTGGGACTTGACTTCGGGACTGGAAACTCGGGTCATTCTCATGTGCCAGGCAGGCAGTGTCATTCTCACAAGTGTGAACACCGTCCTCGGCAGCCAGCCGGAGGGAAATGGGTGCCGGAGCCTGGAACCCTGCACCACCCACAGCCAGGCCGGCACAGCAGCAGGGAGCTGGGTCTGCGGGTGACAGGCTGGGAGGCTTTCTACCCCCATGACTCACACCCCCGAGTGTTCTCACGGTGGACGGGATCAGAATGCCAATCCTAAAATAACGTCATCTCCAGCTCAAAGAGACTGCTGTTCATGGCATGCAATTCCGGCAGTGAAAGCGGAAGGAGGATAAACCGGTCGCTCATCTTCTGCAGAGACTCTGTTTCTGGGGTAAACTCTCAGGTGTCTCCCTGGTGACTAACATTCTGCTTTTGTGGTAGCTCCCGAGAGGCACGGGGCCATGCTTGCAGCTGTGAGGACACCTCAGTTCCACTCTGACCCTCTCACAGGCGTCATGTGGCTTAGAAACGATGCACGGGCCCCGGGTCCCGGCACCGCTGTGGCCCCAGTCAAGGGCAAGTCTTTGAGGGAGAACAGGAGGGTTTCTTCGCACGTCTGCCGGACAAAGGTGAGGCGATCAGGAAGCAGGAGGCGCCGAGACACTTGAGTTGAAGACGAGGAGGGATTTTCTTGGTGTCACTAATAGATGGAGGTGAAACAAGCTGCTGATGATGCAAAGCGGGGAGAACAGCGCCAGGCTCAGTCTGCAGTGTCTCTGCAGGGCCCACCCACCCTGCACAAGTCACAGCACGTCCTTGACCTCCCCGTGGGACCATCTCCGCCTTTCTCTCCGCACCTGGGATGCAGCTCAGCCTCTGACACTGAGCTCAAGCTGGTCTAATAGGCCGCCTCCGACTTTATTTTCAAGTGCTTCACTGTCAACAAAAGTGCATCTGCATGAAAGGGCCTCCTCGTGGCAGGAAGCTCCCACCCACAGAAGACACACAGCAGTGAAGTCAGCTCCAGAGGCACTGCTCGCTAGCTGAAAATATCAAAGGCGTGCATCTGCAGCCTTTGTAAGAAACACACGGTCCTGGGACAATTCCCTCAAAGGCCCTGGGAGAGAGCAGAGCTAAGAGAGGAGTGAGGTGGAAAAAAGGGCCTCGAAGACATGGGTGGGCTCACAGTGTCTCCCACCCAGGCGGGCTGGCCGTGTTTCCTCGAGACAAACATGGGACCCTGGGCTGGCAGAACAGGACAGGGTTCTGCACTTGCTACTAATGGGAGAGGAGGAGGTGGAGCAATCCGAGCAGGAGCAGAGCAGCCAGGCCAGCAGCAAACAAGTCCTATGTGCTACCCATTGGTGACTGCACAGTAATGACGTGTGGTCCAGCAGGACTTCATACAAATGGTCAGGGACAGTGTAAGGAATTTTGGGACCTAAGGCAGAAATCAAATTTAATGCCCCTATAATAAACAGTGCTCTAGATGGCCTCCCTAAAACACATGCCGCTTTAACCATCTCAGTGCCAGGAATGCCGATAACCCCACGGTGCCGGAGATGACCCCACGGTGCCGGAGATGACCCCACGGTGCCGGAGATGACCCCACGGTGCCGGAGATGACCCCACGGTGCCGGAGATGACCCCACGGT
>RJWH01011498.1:0-11955 GCA_004363575.1 Solenodon paradoxus | reverse complement strand
TCTCTCTCTCTCTCTCTCTCTCTCTCTCGATTTATTTCCTCTAAGACTGACATGTATGTTGTTTGTTTGTTTTTTAAATTTCTTTGTAGAATGAATCTAGAGGTTTGAGTTTGAATGCGGGGCTGGAAGGCCATTTAAGTCTACAAATTATGCAAAAAAGCTATATAATTTATCATCCCTGAATCTGTCCCAAAGGAACCGCAAACCACATACAATGATGGCTTAGTACCTAGTGTTGTCAGTTTTTATCCTTTGTATATCCCTGAAATTCTGAGGGTGGAAAGATTTGCTCAAAGTCCCCTCTGCTTCCTTGGGATCCCTAAGAGCTATATCCACAGAGAAGACAGAACCAAACGAAACACAGGACCCACTCCTTGCCAGCAGGACTTGTTCATAAAACTTTTACTCTGGCTATCTGGGCTTATCTGACTGTGACCTTAACCTATAAACCCAAATCTCATAACTATTGTAAGCCACATGGGAGAAAAATAGTGAGCTCTATACAATTTACTTAAAAGAAGAAAGAATGAACTGAGGTGAACATATCTTGTCAGTGGGAGTCACCTATGGGAAAAAGGAAGATGACATCAAAGCTCATCACAATAGCCCACTTACTAATTCTGAAGAAGATGCAGAACAGGCAGAGCAGGTACATAAGACCTTATAACACACAGAAATACAGATTACCAACAAACATAATCCAATAAGAGTTCTTGATCTAGCTATACAGATTAATAATCCCTATGCTGGGGAAAAGTTGAGAAAAGAGGTGAAAGAGGAAAGCAGAGAGCTAGAGTATCTGTCCTCTCCTAGAAGATTACATGTCTTACATGTCATAGCCATTTACCCTTTAAATACAATCCAATCTATTAACATATTGGTTTTATTTTTATTTAGAAGTAAAATATCCATACTTCTCTTCTTCAGCACATTACAAAATCCTACAAAGAACTGTCTTTTGCTTCCTTGGTGTTCTCCAAAGTGTCATACCTTCCAACAGATTAAATTAGGTGCACCTAGGATAAGCTTTTTATTTTGATTGGTTTACAGTCAAATGATTAGGGATATAAATGACACCATCATAATCCCTTTACAGCAGAACCCGGATTAGCGTTTGAATGAATAACCAGAATAAACTATGTGTAAACTACAAAATTATAATCATTCAGCTTCCCTAATAGAATATCTCTTATAGACCATTCCAATCAGAAGAATGCTAGAAAGGGAATTCTGCAGACTAATTTATCCTTGCCAAGTTGACATATCCCAAAGCCATCAAAGGAGGCAAGGGAATTCTACAAGGCATGCGCAGGGGTAGTGACATGACAGCCAAGGTAAATCCAAGGGTTAGGCCACAGAAGAGACCAAACACCAATGGCTTCTTTTAAAAAGATAGCTGAGGGGAGAGGGCAGCCATAAAACCCCAGTGGAGACTTCAGTGCAAGATTGCAATGGTAAATGTTCCATATTTCTAAGAGAAGAAAGGGACTTGTTAGAGTGAGACGCACTGGGAAGGACTGGGCACCTAGAAAGCCTACAGGACCGAAGGACAGGGAGAAAGCAATAGAGTGAGTCCCATGAGTCACTCAACAGAGTGAGTTTTGGAACATACCAAAAGCTCAGAATTTCTGGAAAATATAATACAATTAAATAAAGAATCAACAGGCCCAATTCCTTGATATGAAGTGTATCAGACTAAGTCCCAAGAGATTTAATACCTAACAGCCATGTCAACCTCTCCCCCAAAGAGAATTTTAATCCAGTCTGGAGTTTCCTAATCAGCACTAGAAGAGTAATCTTTGCATGATAAGATGCCCCTTGCACGCTGCATTCCCCAAGTCTTCCAGGAGGGCAAAGTGATCTTGACTGAAATGTTCTTTTATTTTGCTAATTATCTTTTCCCACTGTCTTCTGACTATAAAAACGTTCCATTTTCACCATCCTAACCTTTCTAAGTGTTGGAGGGAAGGCTGCCTGATCCATCAACAGCCTAACATACTCAGATGAATTTTGCATTTTAACCACTAAATAACCTACCAGATACAATCAATTGTCATTATTCTTGGTATCTATATTCTGAAAGTCTCTGAAAACACTGAATGAGCAAATACTGAACCAGTACTCTTAGAGGAAATAGAGGTAAGTTCCTGCGACCCTCTAGTACTAATATTTTTGTCAAATGATCATTATATAACCTTGTTTTATGTGTTTTTATTTGAAGATATCCTATTTAATATATAAGTTGATTAATATACAATGAATATAGAATGTTGCTCCATTAAAATTCAACTCATGGTCAACAGCACTATAACTCACACTTGAACCAATGACAAGTGTATTTCCTCCATAAGGCATAGCCTAACCTTTTCATGCTTAGGAATACAATTATACTTTCAGGTCACATTCAATAGTGGAATTAACAAAAAGTACAGAAATGTAAAGAACGTGACACTGAAAAGACCAAGATAAGGACCTTTGTGTAGAGTATGAGAGCTGAAATAAGAAGGCAGAGCATCCCATTGTTTAACCTCAGCTGAGACTGTGTACATCAGAGGACTCAACTCTTTAACCAGTCTGTGCCTATCCACAAGTGATTGTGAAAAACAGCGTATTAATTTTGAGATTACTAAAAACTTTCAGGGAGCTGGTGGGTTAACAAATATGGAATCCTCCAACAGTGAGGATTGACCACATCTGTGAAGATTCATTCTTAGATTACTGTCACAGAGTCCCAGTGCCTGACACTGTTTGTGATACCATCTTGGACATTGAATTTAAGTCCACAGTGTGCCAAAGAGGAGATGCGAATTGAGCAAGCAATCCGTTATCCATGCTATTCTGGATTCAGGACTTCCAGACACTGAAACTCTTTGGCTTAAAGTCAGCTGATCTAGTCTCTCTGTGGTTTTTGCTTAACCACAGATGCTGCTCTATTATTGAGTTTGGGATTGTAGTTCATTGCTGTTTATTGTGTTTATTCTGTCTTACTTAGGTTTTCTCCATTATAGCTAGACATGTAACAACTGCTTAGTTGTACTGCTCTCATCAGCTCTTACTTCATGTATAGAAAAATGTGACTATCTGCAACTCTGCGTCTGCACAGAGAAAGGTAAATGTTGCAAAGCTCTTTCAGGCTGAGAGTTCTCACTCTAAATGTATGATTCTAATCTCAAGTGAACCCGTAGTGCCAACTAGAAATTCTAATTTCTCAAATCTATTCATGTTGTTTTCTCCTAGAAAATCACATCATACTTTTACCTCTGCCTTAGTTTGTTTCAGATGACATTAGTACCACAGACCAGGGTCTTAACAGAAATTTATTTCTTACAGCTCTGGAGGCTGGGAAGTACAAGACTGGGGTGCCTACATGCTCAGGTTCTGAATTCTCTCTCTGGTTTGCAGATTGTCACCTTCTCTCTGAGCCCTCACTTGATGGAGAGAGACAGAGCAAGTTTCCTGATGTCTCTTTTTTATGAGTACTCACTGTATCATGAGGGTCCCATCTTCATGTCCTCAAATTAATATAAGTATACCCCAAAGGTCCTCCAAATACCATCATGTTGGGAGTTAGGGTTTTAACCTATGAGTTTTGGAGGGACACCATTCTATCCATAGGAAGCTTGAAACCTCAGATTCAGCCAGTTTGGGTTGATAAGACTTTGTGACTGGAATCCATTCTAATTTGACCTAGACTAGATTGAAATGCAATACCATGTTCCTTATCCTTAACTTGATGAAGCTATTTCCTATGTTACTGGGGAAAAAAAGAGAGAATTAATCAGAATAGTATTGCTATACGCTCCCAACATAGCATCTGATCATCCTGATGTTGCACTCACATCTCTGCCCTCCTTCCCACTGATGTCAATGAGCTGTCTATACTTCTTTCTAAAGTCAGTCCCTTTTCTTAAGCCCTGTACCCCATCCCTCCTCATCTACTCAAGGACATCGTGCTAGCCAAAGCTGCTTCTCGCTAAAGATGCTTCCATCATCAAGTTGTTTCTTTCCACTTGATACTGCTCTCCAGGGAATAACATACATTCGTCTCCACCACTCAGCCAATATAACTACTGCCAAGCAACCAGCCCTCTCTATGTGGCTGAATTCTATGGTCAATCCTCAGCCTTCAATTTTTGGGGGCATTTGACACTATTAACCTTTCAAGCCTCTGGATCACCAACACCCCCCGCCCCCCATCCTCCACATTCATTGCTCTCTTCTTCTTTGATCCTCCTTGTGTCCCTGATTTCTAACCATTGAAGTGCCCCATATCTGTTTCATCCTTCTCCTTTTTAAGTCTACTCCTTATGTTATCCTACCTTAACAATCTTATCTCATGTTCTCAAAGAATTCTTCATGTGAAACTCCTAACTTTGGATCTACAGTTGGAATTTCTCACCCCAAGTCCAGACTCCTTTATCCAACTGCCTGCATTTGATCTTCACTTCATTAATGACACCCCCAAGTCCAAATATCAATCCCTGATTTACCTCCTTGAACCTCTTTCTCCTCTCTTCTATCTCAATAAATTTAGCCAACTTGCTAGCAAATCCTGCTTAGTTTTACTTTCAATAAAAGTGTGTGCCTCCTCACCACATTCACTGCTATATCTGAGTCTGACCCACCATAGCCTCTTTTCCTTAAATTATTGCATTGCCTCGCCCCTTCACTTCCGACAGTCTATATTCAATGTATCCAAGCCCAGCATCCTTGGCAAGTAATATGTGCAGTCACACAGGCCCCCACACTCAGAAGGGCCTGCTGTTCAGTTCAATGCCCGGTCTCATTCTTTTTTTTTATTTTACATCAGGCAACTTATGTCGTCTGGCCTTAATACATTCACT
Source organism: Solenodon paradoxus (assembly GCA_004363575.1). Lineage (NCBI taxonomy): Eukaryota > Metazoa > Chordata > Mammalia > Eulipotyphla > Solenodontidae > Solenodon > Solenodon paradoxus. The sequence goes on along the minus strand of RJWH01011498.1, from coordinate 7,111 downwards.
TAGTGCCTTTATAAACTAGATCCTATTAATTCTCTGCTCAGGAGGGAATCTCAGTCTTCCTATCTCATTTGGAGTAAGAAGCAAGCCTTATGGTAATCTCCAGGGAGCCTCTCATTACACCTGTCACTCTGCCTTTCAAGCTGGATTTGATGTTTCTCAAATATGCTCAGAGCAGGTCAGCCTTAGAGTCCTTGTACCACTGTTCCCACTGACTACCACACCCTTACTCAAACATTGTGTGACTATTCTATTATGTTCTTCAAACCATTTAAGTGAAGTCCTCTCTGATCACTAAATAAAATAGAAATCCATATCCACTCCTCCACACTCTGACACTCCCTATCAACTTTCTCCCATATTATTTTTTTGCCATAGAACTTATCGTAAGCTGATATCTTATTTAGCTGATATTTAGCTAGTTATATATAATCTATCTGCCTCCCCTTGGTAAAGACTCTTTCCACACCTATCTTTAAACAGGGTCCTTGGAGTCCTCTGTTGAACTGATCTGAACTTGGATTTCCCTCTTTGCTGGAGTAGAATACAGTTTGAGCAAGAATCCTGCTAAGTCAGTTTAGTAAAAACTGCCTTCTCCTGATAGCATATCACCCAGCCTTGCCTTCAGCAAGAATTCTATTGAACTAGTCTAGCAAGAATTCCCCTTACCTTTGATATAACTTCTCAGGAATTTTCCATCCACTGATACCCACCCTACTCCTTGGATATAAAGCCATACATGTCAGAGTTGAGTCCAAACTCTCTTCCCTACCACGGAAACTCATTGTACTAATCTACCTTGAATAAAGTATATCTTATTGTCTTTAACAACTATTACGAATAACTGTTTTCTTTAGCACCCTCATCTAAAAATGTAAGCTCAAGAATTGTGGGTTATTCATTGAAATGACCCTATGAGATGGAATACTTCATACCACTAAGTATTTGTTGAATGAATGAATGAATGAACACCTCATGTTTGAGGAAGCCCAATTGCTTCCATGCTCGTATTCTATGTGTAAGACAGGTAAGCTAGTGCAGGTGAAGCTGATGCCATTCCTTAAGAATCTTGAGCTGATCTCAGAGAGAGGGTGTTCTAAGTAAGGGAAGAAGTGGTTATGGTCTAACTGAAGTCACACCCATTCATTTGACCGTTAACCTATTTCTCTGAGAGCCTATGAACTGCTGCCTCATGGAAATCTTTCCTCTTCCACTGTTATTTAGCATTTTTACACATTGTGATGTGATGTTTCCCAATTCTATGAGTCTCCCTACAGAGAACAAATTCTCACTCATCATCTAGCAGAGAAGAGCACACTACCTGGGGCCATTTTACCAACATAGAGTGGTTAGTTGAGTTGTCAAGACCCCAGGTCTCTCCTGACCAGAAAGACATGGACCATAGTTCCAGACTTTCAGATGAAGGGCCAGATGTGCTTACAGGGAAACCATATGTGCAGTTATGCTAGAACTTTCTAAAATGGTTGGTGCTCTGTTCCAACTCCCCTACTATGCACCACCCACCAGCTGCTGTGAGCGTTGACTGACGCCCATACCCCCTTCTGCTGAGAACTAATCTCAGTCAGTTCTAGCTCAGGAACATCCTTCCCTCCACCCCAACACACACAACCCATCAACTAATGACCAATGATTATCCCGGGGCTAAAGGTCAACACCTTCTCTCGGGATGTGACTTAGCTTATGGTTCAATTTATGCTCCAGAGATTTCCCCGTGGGATCGGACAGAAACGAGTTTTCTGTTGAATCCACAGCCTCACCTAGTCTTTCTTTTTTTTTTTTTTTACTTTGGGGGGCTCATTTTATTATTTTTTTCTGATTCATAAAAATTGTTGTCTTGGGCTATGCCTTTAGGGACAAAACCTAAGGCACCATCCAGAGATAATTTGTGTATTTGTTAGAGTACCACACACACACACACACACACACACACACACACACACACACACAGTTTAAATGAATTCCCAGAGACTGTTCCTCTGGGCATCCGTGATTTTGCAGTTTGGTCGCTATCGACCTTATAAGACTTAATTTTCATCATCATATATCACATTGACCTTCTACAGCTCCTTATTTTACATTCTCTCCCAACCTTTGCACAAATTCCTTTCTTGGAATGGCCTTCTCTGCCTTGCCTGAATAATAAATTCTCTGCTTCTTATTCAAGACTCAGCTCAAACATCACCTCCTCTGTAAAGCCTTCCCAGATTTCAGTAGGCCCAGCAGTTACCACTTCTCAGGCTCCTACAGCATTTTGTGAAGGTAAGAGCTATTTAATTATATGACTTCTTCACTTAATTATGTGCTTCTAAAGGCATTTTGAAAATAGATCTTCGTAAAATGTAAAGATAGTAGATGGAAGAAACAATGTATAACTCTAGAATACACAACACCAGTGGTTTTTAACTTACCAATAAACTAATTTAAGAGTTGTATTATAACTGGATCATAGGCCTATTGGTGGGATTTTGATTATTTGTAAATCTTAATTTTTTTCTCTTGTTTCTGATGTCAACAGATTTCAAATACAATATGCAAAATGATGATCCTAATAGTAACAAATAAAGCATAGTATTCCTTCACAATAATTACTGTTTAGAGAGAGGGAAAGATGAGAAGCGGTTTTAACAAATTAACATCTAAACAAAGGAATGCTCAACACGGAATGCAAAATATAGTTTTTCCTTCTGCTGACTAGTTTTTGCACAACAGATCAACATACTGCTTTTGTACTAAGAAATGTATGTTTTAGATTTCAAAATAATTTAGAAAGATATCTTAAACAATCTAAACAGAAAAGAAATATGGCTGGTAAATCCATTTCAGTATTTACAATATCATTGAGTAGCCTAGCCTATAGATACATAATCTTAATCAAACACAAATTTTTTGACTCACTCATAATTCCTGAAGATTGACCACTTTCTTTTGTGTTACTACATTTCATTAATGCCTGTTGGAGACAATAGTCTTTGAATTGGGTTAAGGTTTGTCAGTGGTTTTTTATGTTTATAACATTTTAAGATCAAGGTCCTTGCTTTAGGCTCCTTTCATAATCTTTGTAATGAATGGAAAAGCACATGAATGGGAGGTTTAGGAAAATCGCCTATCATTCCAGGTAACCTGTCTCTCAGGAAAAAAAAATATCACCCAACTAAACCATATGCTTTAGAAATTCATTCATGAATTCCTAGCACAAGTAAAATTTGACTCCTTTTTATTGGAAATTAAACAAAATAACAACAATATGTCCAGTAGAGCTCATTTCAGCTCTATGTATTCTATGCTGGCAAGTCTTTTGTTTAAATTTAATTTGTCCAAATCGCTTTTATCTTTTCCTCTCTATAAAGTACTATTTATTTCTAGGATCACCAATTAGGGAATAGTGTTAGTGTTACCGCTCCCAAAGAGACTGGAGCCTCAATCCAGTTTCTTGCAGCCAGTGTGTAGGATTAGCACACAAGACCAAGGTTCAGTGGGGAATTTATTTAAGCAAGCAAGAGAGATAGTTTTATTCTGAAGGCGATGAGAAGTGGGAGGGTTCAAGTGGATGCTGACACTGTCTTGCGCAGGGTGCACATTTTTGTAAAGGGGATCCTTTTGCTGCCCCTCCCTATTCCTCCCTCAGGGGCATTCCAGAGTTCCCAGAGGGGATTTCCAGAAAAAGGGTGGAAACTTCTAGAAATAGGTGTTCCCTTTGTTGAGCATGCTCCTTACCCATGATTCACACTGCCATAATGAGGTTAATTTTTGCACCCATATGCAAATTTTATGTTAAGTAGATTATAATGAGACAAAAGTTACTCCAAGGTGACTACAGTAGTTCCTGTACCTGTGCGGCTAATTGGTTTGAGCTGACACAGCTGGGCTGCCTTTTGGCTGCAAGAATCTATCTGCTGCTTTCCCATTGGCCAGAATTCTATCTGACCATTTCAAGGTCTGGTCTGCTGAGGTGTGTCCCACACTTTTCTCCATTCCAGCCCCTCCCTAGGATAGCCTACTGAACAATACCACATTTTCATAATTGGGATCATACATTTGTATATTATTATGCAAGTTCACTGATCCAGTTAAAAGATTTTATGAATATTCTGAGGAATAATGTAATAATAAGTCTGAACTGCATGTTTTGTGTCTGTTATTTTAAAACCTTGTTTGCCGGAAACAGTAAAATTAACAGTAATGACACACAGTAATGACACAGTGCCTTGCATCTGAAGATCTAAAAACCTTCAATATTTAGAGCATACTATTAGGCCATGCAGATTCTGTAACAAAATTACTGTATTTTAGGAATGTTTACATTTTTCCATTATTTGTCTTACTTCATAGATTTGTTGGTCCCTTTGAAATTTTTAAAGAAAGTCGTGTTTACTCTTGATGGAGAGGCAGCTTAGAAAATTCTCACAATGTAATTTTGTTTATGCATTAGTATAAAAAGTATATGACGTTTACTCACAGCCCAGAGTAAAAAAGATGAATTAAATTTATTTTTAATATTTTAAGCATCTACTCTGTATTTATTTGATAAGTTACTACAACTTCACAAGATGCCTACAAGAAAGATATAATTATTTTTAATATACACCAGGAGGAAAGCAAACTTATACCGATATCAGCTACGTAAGAACTATAAGATAAAAAAAAGCCTTTATTGGAGTCTATATATCTTTAGCTACATTTTTTTTTAACACCACAGTTGCTTCACAATAAATAAGTTACAGAGGAGAGAGTGAAGGAGGATTTATTATTCAAATTTTTCTTTACCCTTTTCAACTATTAGCTATCCCACTGATTTTACAAAATTAGATTCAGAAGCAGGAATTAAGAATATTGATAGGTATTCTTAATAATGTTCATATCTTTAATGGCACAGTGTTCATAGTCTGATGTCTTAAAGATAATGGGTTTGTTTAGGTGACTTGAGATCTTGAATTATAGAACAGAGCAGTATTTCCCAAAGTATGCCACCTATTCCCCACTGTTTCATGAGATTCTTAAAAATTGACATCTAATATTTTACTATTGATGTATTTTAAATATTTTAATAATTATGTATTTTTAACATCTATTAGGAAACAGATTCACTAGCAGAACAAACTCTTATTCTTATAGATGTTATTACTTACAGTAAGGTCAAAAGAGGTAGTATAATAATAATCTACTTTGTACAGATTGAACCTGGTTACTCTGGGAAAATTCATGAATGAGTTTTTCACCCTTCAATAATTAAATTTCTGTTTTGGAAATAAGGGATAGAGTGGTTTTTCAAATGACTGCCATTATTCTCATCTCACATTTCTATTTCTCATCATTCATTTTTTAAAAACATATCAATTCATCATTTCTGAAACTCAATCATAGTTTGCTATATGGATATATGCTATTGTGAGTTATAATCTAGATTGGGCTGTTTGTAAATTAATTGGAATTATCATGGTTAAAAGTTTAAAAAGATTTTAGGTATAAATGACATGAGTGTTACCTGTGAAAGTAATAAAACTGAATTAATGACCAAATCATCTATCATTTATAGAGTCACAAATTTCTGTGGGATTGATTAGGTAAAAAGTTTTTAGATAATACACAATAATCACAAGTTATAGGGAAAAAAACTGGAATGAATTGAAATTCGTTAAAATTCAAAGACTTTTATACTTAAAATACAGCATTCATAAAATGGAGAGACAATCTACAGACAAGGAGAAAATAATTGCAACTTATATATCTAATAAAGGATTGTAGGGAGAATATAAAAAGAACTCTTGAAATTCAGTAAGAAAAAGATGTACAAGGATAAAAACAAACTTGAATATAAATGGCTCCAACCACATAAAAAGTTCCCAGGATCATTAACTATTATTGAAGTGCAATTAAAAACACAATAAAATACCACTACACATTAACTAGAATCGCCATAATAAAAAGTACAGACAACATCAAGTGCAGGCAAGGATGCAGAGAAATTCAAACCCTCATATACTGCTGGTGGGGATGTAAAATGGCATCATCACTTTGGAAATAAACTGAGTAGTTTCTTTAAAAACAAATAATTCCATTCATATAAAATGTTGAAAAAGGTAAATGTATAGAGACAGTAAGGAAATAAGGAATAGTCTGAGACTAGAAGTAGAACTGAAAGTTGATTTCAAATGAGTAGGGGATTTTTTGTGGGATGATGGATGTGTCCCAAAATGATCTCAGAAATGGTCACACAACTCTGTACATTTATTGTGGGTTGGGGGGGTAATGGGCGCCAGGTTGACGTCAGTCACTCCACCAGAGAGTTACAAACCCTTGTCAGTTTCCAGAATTTAACCACTTCTTAGACTCACAACCCCTGCACTGAAGGAATGGCTGCCTTCCAGTGAGGAGTCCTCAAACACAAAGGTGGTAATTGACTAGCCTGTGCCCTAAAGGAATCTGATTATTTATTTGGGTAAGTTTCCATGGAGGAACAGGAAAACAAAATCTTATGATGACTCTTGAATGCAAAGTTGAAATCAGCATTGATACCTGAGGAATTGAAGTACTATAATGTCTACATCAGTGGTCCTCAAATTTTTGCCAACATTGAATCACAAAGAGAGCTTGCTGAAACATAGATTCCCTAGTTCCTTGTCAACTCAGAGACTGGCTCAGTGAAATTCTGAATTTCTAACAAGCTCCCAGGTGATGAAAATGATTCAAGTCAGTAGATAGCAGCTTGGGTAGCGTATTTTACAGATCGTGATGGAAAACTTGCATTTAATCCATTCAGGGTCCGAGACAACTACTTTCTTAGGAAAATTGCCTATAGGTCCTGCATGTGAATCACAAAATTACATACACTTGAAAACATAACGCAGTAATGACATTTACACTAAAGCACATGTGAATTATATCACTGCCTGCAGTTACTCAAGATAATTATTTCACTCCTTAAATTTATCTCAATCTTTTAATAATTAAGAAAGATTATTCCACTGCTTCCAGTGAAATACATGAAAAAACACCATGTATTAATGTTACTAATATATTGTGATTGATTAGTAAAAGCTTTTATGTTTCACTGAAGATAGCTTATTAAAATCAAATGCAGTCATGCCCTGTTGGC
>RJWH01011497.1:0-11957 GCA_004363575.1 Solenodon paradoxus | reverse complement strand
TGTGGTGTCAGATATTTGAAGAAGGATCCTGCACATCTAAAACTTACGTCGTGTCGTAAAATGGTGTTAACTCAATATAAACAAAGAAAGAAACACACAAGCCTCTGGGTCTTTGCTTTGCACTCTCAGCTCTTAGCCTAGGGTCTCATGTGAGAAGACACTCCATAAATACTTGTTTGCAAAAGACTGAGTGATAAAATAAAGGGTGATTAAGCCTGGAGATCAGAATCACAAGGAAATTTCTTCTTTCCAACACCTCCTCTCTGTGTGACCTCAGATGTGTCATTTAACTTGTCTGTCTGTGGGCTTCTGTAACTATAAAATAGGGTAAGAGCAGAGCGTCGTCTTTTTCAAATTTTTTTTTTTTTTGCTGAGGTATCAGTGGCTAATAACATTATCTAGGTTTCAGGTACACAGCACTGTCAGTCAACATCTGGATAAATTACATTATATTCACCACCAGAAGTCTAGTTTCTATCCACTGTCATACAATTGACCCCTTTTACCTGATTGAGCCACCTCCTTGGCTCCTGCCCTTCTGGTAACCATTATTAGTCTTATAGTCTAAGAGTTTGTTTCTGTTTTGTTTGCTTATTAGTCTTGTTTCTTTATCTTTCACATATGAGTGAAATCACTCATGTTTGTCTTTCTCTGGCATTTCTCACTGAGCATAATACCCTCTAGGTTCATATGCTGCTACAAATGGCAGAATTTCATCTATTTTTTTTTAATGACACTCCTAGCAGCTTCTGGAATCTATTATAGCATGCATTCCCGGTATAACTATGGCCTTCCTTTCAGCATTGATAACATGGTAACAGTAACTCCACAGACCTAATAGGATTGCATGGAGGATATATGAAAGACTCATGCAAAACACCAGGATGGCGCCTGATTTGGAAAAAGTAGTCAATATATTACCTATGGCAGTGGGATTTATTTTGTTCTAGGTGCTAGAACACAGATGCAACACACTGGTCTCCACCTGATGGAACTTGCAGTGAAATGAGGAAGGCAGACATTGAAACAAAGTTACCAACCACACAACCATGACCAGGATGGAGGAGTACTGATACCAGAGAGCATGACAGGAACACTGAAACCAACCTGGAGTAGGAAGGGTGGGGAGAAAGAGAGGTGGGCTTGGTCACAATTTGCTGAAAACCACCTTGCTGGGAGCTAATGTGCCAATGACCAAACCATCCAGTGCCTAATGGCTAATTTGTCAAAGTGTTTCAGTGCACCAAACACTTATTTCAAGAATATTCTGCATGAGTCTAGTCAATTAATGAATTTCCCTAAACACATCAGCTTGTCAAAAGTACTGGGTTTTAGAGTGCTTTTGACCTCATGGATATTTTCCATTGATATTCATATTTATGGAGAACCATGCAAAAAGAGTTATTTACTGAGTATGTTAATGACGAAGACTCACTATTCTGAATATTTTAAATATATTTTTGAATATATTCCAAAACATTGCCGTACATTATTTTTATTTAGTATAGTTGATAAAAATATGATTCTAAGAATAAAATATTTATCTACATTGAATATATTCAAGAAGACTGTCTGTTTGAGTAAATGAGTCATTTTGGCAAATTCAATCCATTGGCCATTTGGCAAATGAATCATTTTGCAAATTGATCCTCAGTTAATTTGCTACAACAAATTGGTCATTTGATGTACTGGGCACTTGGCTAATTGACCATCACATCTTTCAGATTCTCTTGACACGTTGCCTCTGTGCATCTGTCGCTCCATTCACACACAGACAGCAAAGTGCGCAGCCGTGTTGCCTCCTTGTCTCCCAGTGGGAAGTCACGTGCTATTTTACAATATGGATGGCTGAAAGAGGGTCAAAGAAAAGTGACAATATTGGAAGTGAAATTCAGATCAAACAAAAATGGAATTACAGAAGAAGAAGGTGACGGTCAACATATTTTCTATGCAGCCAGAGAAGCTTAGCGAAGGGGAACTATCAACACAGATAAGGAAGGAGGGTGTAAGGAAAAGGATAAACCTGTCCGAGGAAGTGGTGTTGGCAGAAACTTCTCATGGAAGGAACCCTCAGCGGCAGCCCATGATATTGAAGTTGCAAAGTACAGAACATTGGAAGCAAATCCAGATTTAGAAAGGAGTATGACAATTTTCCCAAGCAGAGGAAAGAGACCCACGCCACTATAAATCATGTCAGTCTTTTACACACAAATAAAACACTGATTCTTAATGTTGCTAATCTTTTCAGTGGCAGTGTACTAAATACAAATTTTACTTTCTTTCCCAATACATTGGCCACTGACAGTTTTGAATAATTTGACAAAAATGTTGTAAGTCACAATCATACTTTCCCCCACTGATGACAAAAGCCACTGGTACAGTTTTAGCTTGTCTGATCATTGTCACTATCCTGCACTGCTGTGCAAAGGAGGGCGGCCTGCACTGAAATCAGTCTGGAGGGGGAGAAAACCGAGGGCTGCTGCTAGTCTTGCCTTCTCTTTGATGTTCCCACTTCAGAAAATACACTCAATTGAAAAACTTTTTGCATTATGAATTCTGATTTCTGGGAATGGAGAGCAGTGAAATGCATACCACTCACCCCTCTCTGTTATCTGATGCTAATGCCGATTTTCCCTGGGCTTCGTGATTGCCTGTTGGTGGAGCGGAGCAGTGCTCTTAGCACTGTCAAGAGCAATTTTCTTCTTGAGTGATCTTTTCCAAAAGGGTTCTCACTGATGAGTTATTTCTCATTATCATTAGAATTTAAGTACCACACTTAAGCCAGACTTCTACATTCTGGGATATAACCTTTAGCTATCATTGTAAAAAGACAAGCAGAAACTTAGACACCTGGTTAAAGGGGAAGAAAGCAGAATGAAAAGTATTTATGCAAGTGTGTTAATATGAATATTTGTGGGCACGCTGCATGAGTACTGAGCTGCCTCCAGAATAGACTGAGCTAAAAATTCTGTCTCACTTTCATGACCATTTCTCTCTTCACTGCATGAAATGATTTCTATTAACCATTTGAAAGTATGTTGACTCACTATTAAATTGGATTAGCGGATCTGAGGGAGTTTTCTCTCTGAGCTTCCCAGGGCAAGGGCGCTGTTTTAGTGAGGATCCCACCCTCAGTGTAGCTTTATCTCAGGGAGAAGAGTCCATGTCTGAAGGGTGGGGTCATGGTTTGAATCCCCGTCAGGTAAAGCTGCCGTGGTGACCTTCCTGAAGAGCTGCCCCCTCCGCACCCCTCTAGTCGAGAATCACTGGTCTGGAACATGCAGGAGTGGTCACAAGCACGACCTTCTTCAAAGGTGAAGACTTGGAGCTGAACAAGTCCAGCCAGGTGCAGCTACTAACCTTGGACACACATCTGACGCTCACCTCTCCGTTTCCTCCTCTGAAAGGCCTCTGTTCATTGGAGATGCCTTTCGTGTGAAGCCTCTCCTTCCCCCCAGATCTCTACCGGTCTGAATCCTTCCATTTGGATTTGAAAGCAGGGTGAAATCATTTATTCACAATGTTCCCTGTGAAATGCAAATTCTTCGGAAGTTTCCAGTAATGCTCAAAGTAAATTTATTTTTAATATTATCTGTAAATGCCCTAAAGAAATGGAACAGATCAAAGGTCAATCTTAGTATTGCAGAAGGGAGTAACAACTTCAAAAGATAGGGGTGCATGAAGAATGGGGAACCTCTACATATGAGTTTATTTTAATGTGTAAAAATGAAAAAATTTTTTAAAAGGATAGGGTACATTGCAGGAACAATCTTCACGTGTTGACTTCATTCGTTTATAATGTCTTTGGCTTTCCCAGCACCCCCAAATGATTAGCTGAATCAAGCAATTTAGGATTTGGTTCCCGCAAGTATGATAGCTACTATCTCTTGGTTGTGGGGGCAAATGCAAGAAACAGAGCAGGAATAAAGACTCAGCCTACATGTCTCCTGCTCCTGCTCCCGAGGAGTTGACATTATACCTGGATAATGTGGAAGAGACTGGTCAGGACAGCTAAGACATCATTAACATTCCAGACACCTATGGCCATTTCCAGGTTTCTGTGGTCCAGGGTTTCTGAGCAGAGACCTGGGAAACCAGAGATGGCACCTCCCTAACATCAGGGAGTTTACAGACTGATTGGGGCAATGAATCTAGAGACTTCCCTAGCCCAGACTGATGAGCTTTGCTTAACAAGTCACCCTTCTCTCATGTCTGGAGGAGAGGATGGCAGCTGTGTCAGCAAGCTGTGTAGACTTTGGTCTCCTAATTTTGGGGTTCCTTGGAGAGACTGCAACCCTGCTGCACATGCAGATAACATCTGGTTGGCATTCTTTTGCCCTGCGGGTTTAGGGGAACTGGTGCTAAGATGTTGCTCTGGTTGTTTTGCCTTGAGTCATATAAATTGTTCTCCAATCCAGAAGCCTGGTGCCTTCTGTGAGATCAAATAGAATATGATCTCCGATCCCTCAGAACTTCTGACTTCACAATACATCCTGAGTGGAATTGCTACTGGTATTAAATTAAAGCCTATAAGTATGAGGGAGCTAAACAGAATATTTTCTTTTACCTTCCCTACTATGGTCTGAAATTTGTGTCTCCCTCAAATTCATATGTTGAAATCCTAATCTCCAAGTTGATGGTGTTAGGAGGTGGGGTCTTTGGGAGCTGCTCAGGTCATGAGGGTGGGGTCCCCATGAACCAGGATTAGTGCCCTTATAAAAGAGACCCTAGAGAGCTTCCGAAGCCCTCCACTATGTGAGGACACAGCTGGAAGTCACCAGTTTGCAACCCAGAAGATACCTTCACCCAAACGTGTGACCACACTGCCCTGAATATTCCAGTCTCCAGAGCTGTGAGAAAGCAATTCCTGGTGTTTAGACGCCACCTAGTCTGTGGAACTCTGCATGGCAACCCAAACGGACCAAGACATCCCCCAATGAAAAACGGATGGTAGCTAACAATGAGTAGGTTTCATTATGGGTCAGATACCATGGTAAGTATTTTCCATGCACTTTCTCATTGAATTCACTGAACAACACACTACGAGGCAAGTAAAACACTATCCAGAAGTTTTTTTTAGAGGAGGACACCAAGGCTCAAAGAGTAGCATTATTTGTTCAAGGTCACAGGGTTTATCAGTGGCAAAATAGAAATTCAACTCAGGCCCTGAGCAGACAAACGCAAGTCCTCCACCACTACATTCTCATGTTGCCCAGGACACAACTTCTGATTTTCCTGTATGTCTGTAGGACATGACTGTAGAGGCTCTTCTAATCATTTGATGCCACCTTATTTGGAGCTTATTTTCTCTTGTACACCTGGGTATTTCTAGCTAAAGTCTAATTGATGAAGGGAATGGGGTTGTAAACCCTCAAGAGTCACATCCTCAAGGTTCCCTCTGAAGCATGACATTAACAATGAATGGTTCTTGTCAATGAAAGAATCTGTTAAAAATTCTCCAGGGTCTTTGCAAAGCTTCCGATGACCTATTTATGCCCTTGGAAAATCGACCTACTCCAGCCAAGGAATATAGCCAGCTCTCTGCATTTAAGGGTTAGGAACACTGGTTTAAAGGTTTGGGTCAAAGCAGAGAGGCAGAGAAAGAGGGAGAGTGAAAGAGAGAAGGAAAGTGGTGAAGAAGAGAGAGAGAGGGAGGGAGGGGAGAGAGGGGGCTGACAGGACCATAAATCAATGGGGCCAGGGAAAGTCTGCATTGATGGAGGATTTGAGGAAATGAACCAGGGACAGCAAATTAGGAAATGCATAATGCATAGAGAATGTGCTTTCTGGAGCAGTCCTAGATCAAAGATTCCCCAGAAGGGTCTGGAATCCATAAGTTTACTTTTAGTGCCAGAAAACGCTTCAGAAAGACCTGGGGAATTTGCTTTTTATCCCAAAGATATCACAAGCTGTTGTCCATAGCACCAGACATGATTTCTTCTAGATTCCAAATTTTCCAGAAGATTCTTCTTTTGTCAAATTATACCCAATATGAAGAGAAAACAGAAGGGAGAGAAATTACTGCCAGGGAAAGGCAAGTGGGTGGAAGTTCTTTAAAAATAGCCCAAACAGGAAGAAACATTGTGAGTACAGAGACTCAGAGGGAGCTGAAGCCTTTAACATTTGAGCTTCAAAATAAAACAAGACAAAACAGCAAAACTAGCATCATGAGAAAAAAGTAGCTGCATCTGTTTTGTTTTATTTTGGGCTTGGTTTTGGGTTTTTTCGTTTCTATATTGCCTTGGGAATCAGGAACTGTAGGTAGCTGCTGACCCCAATCATTTCTCTGTTTCTCATAAAATGTGAGGAAATCTGCTCATCTGAATAGCAGAGATTTTGCAGATGATGATAGGCATCTGAACCTCTAGGTCAGGTTTACATGGAATCTTTTGTTTCAAGATAACCTTTCTTTGCATACAGTGTGGTAAAAGTTATGACAGAGAGTTAACACTGTGGTTGTGTTTACTAGACATTTCCCCAAACTGTCAAGATACGAATGGATAACAAACTTCCTGTCCTCATCCAAAGAGAGAAGCGTGAAGTATGGCAATTTATGTTGTTAGGGCCCTTAGAGGAGCTAAGTCATAAGAGATTTCTGCTGTGTACTAGTTTCCTACAGCTGCTGTAGCAATATACCATAAATGAAATGGCTTAATAGAACACAGTTTGGTCATATTGTAGTTCTGGAGGACAGGAGTTTGAAATAGGTCCACAGGGCTATGTTCCTTCTGGAGGTTCTAGGGGAGAATCCATTTTCTTGTCTTTTCTAGCTTCCAGAGGCCACCAGCATTCCTTGGCTTATGGCCCTTTTCTTGGTCTTCAAAGCCAGCAGTGTAGCATTGTCTGACCTCTTTGAACTCTGCTTCCATCCTTCTGCCTTCTCTCTTTCTCGCTTAGGGACGCCTGTGACTATATTGGGCCCACTTGAATAATCCAGGATCTTCCCACATCAAGATCCTTAACTTCATCACATATACAAATTCCTTTTCACTTGTAAAGAAAGATAAAAGTTCAGGGAATTCAAATGTAGACGTCTTTGGGGTCTTTACACAACAACAGCATGTGGCCCACCCTGGTGGAGCAGAGGTTAGGTCAGTCGCCTCTAAAGGAGTGTAAGGCCATGTACAGCTGGGTCTGTGTGCTGATTGGGGGTTGGGGGGACACCAATGTGAACAACTAATTGAAAAATAAATACAGTGCTTCTTCATCCTCTTTCTCCCTGCGCACTTGCCTACTTGCCTTCATTCCTGCCTGCACCTTTCCTTTAAGAAACAAAACAAAACAAAGCAAAAAAAAAAAAAAAACCCAGCAGCATGTTACAGTGTAAGGGGTATGAACATATTTACCAGTTAATACATGCATATGTGTTAATGTTGTATAGACTTGATGCAAAAATATTTATCTTCTTTAGTACTTACTATAACCATTTTAATGTAATTTGGGTCTTAGTTCTTGAATTGAAAGGTGCATGATGTATAATTCAGAAAACAGAGATGTTACATATTACATTTTCCTAATTTCTTGAACTGCAATGTATTAGTTGAGAAATGCTCAGTTCACATACTTGGTTGAAAGAATGGTGGCAGGGTCCTTGATTCTCAATATTAATCTACCACCAGATATTTAAATATTGACATACAGGAGCAGACTTGATTCTAGATATTGACATGCATCTACATATTAACATACAGAACTTTCAATTACAGCAATAAAAATGCAATAAAAATGCAATAGGACGGGGTGTTTTCCACACATATCTCATTTATTACTTAGCAGAACTTTCCAAAGTCAGTGTGACTGCATTGATTTAACATATGGAACAACTGAGGACCAAGAGAAATAAGTAATTTGCTCACGGTCAAAGAGTAGTTAGTTGCAATTTTGAGCAAGGTACATAATGTTCTTTCTGAGGAGTGACTCTGAGAATCCTCTCACTCCCAACACACATGCACACACACACACACACACACACACACACGGACAAATCACTGTGCTCTTTCATTTGACTGACACATTTATAGATACTTGAGAAATGAGAGTTCCAGAAGAATCAACCAGCAGAATTTTGAAACTATGAAGCAGCTGAACATGAAGTTCTTGAAAAGCAGTTCATTTTCTTTACTCTCCAGCCTCCTCCTCCTCTCCTTATTTCATTCCATGATCTTTGTTTTGAGTTGACTTAGTTCTTGTAGCTGAAATGGCTTAATCGTCATCTCTGTTAGTTACACTTCCTACAAAATATGATGATCCCTCACTTAGGAAATGCATTATGCACTGGTGGTGACAACCTACCCTTGTTGCCTCCCCCTTTTCCACCTACTGAGAAAAGCTTTCTTTGAGTGTCATACCACTGGTCGGAATTCAGCATATTGATTGGAAAGAAATAGCTCAAAGCTCACACTGAGGAAGAGGAAGCAGTGGTGAGTGGGCTCCACCGGTCAGCTTCAGGAGCTGAGTTTGTGGTCTTTGATCTTCTGCAACTCAAATTCCAGGGATGAGCAATAAGAATGATGGTGATAAAACTGCCTCAGAAAACAGGGAGGAAATAGGCTTAAAAGCCTGTTGGATGAATGGCTTTAAAGCCCCAGAATGGTAATTGATAATTCCTATGGAAATGCCCCCCAAGGAGAGCAATTCTGAAAGAAATTGTCAGGCATCTGCTTAGACAGGATGCTTGGGAGGGGTGGGGGGAGACAGGAGCTGGAGGCAGGAGAGGTAAAATAGGGGTGCTCGTTCAAAAGAAAATGTTCTTAGCAGGCTTGTGAGTTTCTACATCACAGTCCTCCTGTCTGGGGGCTCCTACAAGTCCACTTTGGTTTGACCTTCTGTATATTTGCACACTATTTCTAATTTCCTTAAAATACAACCAAGTGTGGGCTAAGAGTCCATACATCATCTCTCTTCACTTCCAGCAAAGGTCCCAGTCATCCTGAGAACTGACGCCCTGTGAGCTGAGTCCTCCTTGCTTTTCTCTGGAAATGGGTCCAAAATCTTGTAATGAAAATTCAAATACTAATTTACATTCTTGCTCCTCGTATGCAAAAACACAAAAAGTGCTGGTCCTAGAGTAGTGAAAAGAGCACTGAACTTGGAATTGAAAGATGTGAGTCCAACACTTGACAATATTTGCTAATCTCTGAACCTCAGTATTCTCATCGCCAAAATGGGGAAAATACTATCTACTGGGAAGCATTGTTGTGAAAAACGAATGCAATTGCTGTGAAGGCTGTTGCTAAAATGTTTAGTGCAACACAGATGTAAGTATTTCTTGTTCCATCAGGAAAGAACCAGGCAGTTTGGAGCTCCTACAACATTAAAAATGATTAGTGTGGAGAGAGACTCTAAGAAGACAAAGACCCACAGGTATATATGGAGACATAGCATTGTTTTAGAGCCATAGGAATCTTGGAGATATCCACCCCCCCGCCCCCCGAGTAACAAATAAGAAGACTGAAGCACTGAATTTTTCCAGGTCAGACACTTCATTGCTGACAACTGGTTTGAGAAGACAGGTCTTCTCCAGTTGAATGCTTGCTCTGTAATAAGACAGATCTAAAGGAGTAACAAAGGAGTGCCTTAAGTCATCCTCTTACTGCATTCAAACATAGTCCTATAACTGAACTCCCAAATAAATAACCATTCCATTTAAGATGAAAGTTCAGAAAAAGGCAGCGCTAAGAGTTTATACACTCAGATTGCATTCCTAAGAAATGCGAATCAATAAATTACGTGACATGTTGTTTGAAGTCCAGCTTTAATGGCAGACCTACAAGTTGAAGCTGCCTTGCGTGTAAACCATGTTACAGCACACACAGTTCTTAAAGCGGGTGGCGGTACTGTGACTTATGAGGCAGGATGAGACACGCGTCAGGTCAATTAGAAAAATAACACGGTGGAGATGGCATTTCATGAGAACTTGGAGGCTGGGCAGTTTTCATGATGAGAGAGGAGAGGTAAGAGTTATCCATCACATTCAGAGGGAAGAGTTGCTTGGCTGAGGAGAGTGAGCAGAGGAGCTGACTTTTTATTGGGGTGATCTGGGTGGTATGGAAAATAAACACAGTAATTCAATGCATATTCTATGAAGTGTTCTGGAATGATGACCCACATCTAAAATATTTTCTATTATCCCTCTTTGTGTTTGCTATCATGAATTCAAAGTCTTTTAGAAAATACATACCATGAATGTAATGGCCCTTGGCACTCACGTATTTGGAATGCCGGGCATGTTTGTCTAGCTTTCGTTTTCTGGTTCCTTTGAGAACATCTCTCTTCTATATGGCCCTGGTGGTGCACTTTGTCGCTTACGGGGAGGAAACATAAACTAAAGTTGATCAATTTTGACACTTTACACCAGACATGTTTGTCGTTGAGTTTGATACAACAGGAAGATGCAAATCTTGATTGGCACATAGAGGGTGATGAAGATTCTCTCCTTGACCAAATTTTCGTTAGAATCCTCCGAGCCCTTTTCTCCATTAGGCCTCAATCTTAGCCTGCATAGCCCAGCCTTAGCAAAAATCCTGCTCAGTCAGTTTATTGAGAATCCCTGTTCCCCTTTTAGCTAATCGTTCTCTACTTTTTATCAAGTTTCTCATCTCCTGCTTTTGATGTTGACGTCTTTGGCATGACTTTAGCAAGAATCCCTTTACCCTTGATGTCTCTTCGATTGAACTTTCCATCCACTGACCACCTTATCCTATTTCTTGGCTATAAATTCCTACTTGTCTTTGTTGCTTTTGGAGTTGAGCCCAGTCTCTTTCCCCGACTGCAATCCCTATGGCTTCCAACCTTCTGACAAGAGTCAGGATACTTTTTTCTTTCACAGAGGCTGACAGAACTCATTGAAGCTGAGAGATGGGGTAGCAAGGAACTGGCCACTTTGAGACCCTGTGCCTGAAGCCAGATGCACCCCTGGACTTTCTAGCTTTCTGAGTTATTCATTCTCACCAACCTAGATCGTATTGGGTTTCCTCTCACTTGCCATGGAAAAAGTAACCCCCAAATACAAATTCTTATTGTTCTTAGGAAACTAGACATAGACTAACTGGGTAAGGAAGTATTAAAGATAGAAATCCAAGAATGTTTAGATTGTTTCAATGGCAATGGGAATGACAGTTGGCGTTTCTTATGGTATTTTACTCTTTTGAAAACCTAACCTTTTCAAAACATCTGTTGTAAGACAGACATGCTAGATGGTTTGATATATGCTATTTGATTTAATTCTCTCTCCCAAAGAAGTCCTTGTTATACCTAATGCACAGACAAGGCAACTGAGGACACGTGTGTTTGACTGAAGCTTGAAATGACTGTCTTCACATTGCACATGCTTTTTTCCACACCTGACTAGCTATCCCTTGGAGGGAATCCTTCTGTTGTTCCTTTTTTTCCCTACTTTAAAAAATGTGTTAAAATAGCCAACACATGGAAACAACCTAAATGCCCATGATAGATGATTGGATAAAGAAGCATTTGTATATATACACCTAGTGAAATCCTATGCAGCTACTAAAAAACCCCAACAACAGCAAAATTGTGCCTTTTGCAACAATCTGGATCGAACTAGATGGGAGAAATATAGGATGGTTTCACGCATATGTGGCATATAATGAAAGGTGACAAATAAACAGATAAACCCCAGCAAAACCCCACAGGACATGAGATGATGGATGCCAGGGGGTGAGAGGGGAGAGGGAAGAAAGGAGGGGTCAAGGTGGGGGTGAAGGACACAGGAACTCTGGTGGTGGGTGTCGTGAAATACTCATAGACTGCGAAGTGAATTCAAAATCTTAAAATGAGTATAGATTTGAGAACAAAAGAAACAATTATAAAATTATTATATCAAAATTGTGAAAAGGTACCAGTCATTTCACATTTTGTTCTTGATTAGTTTCTTCCCACTCAAGCAAATGTATAGGAAAGAAGGAAACAATGCTAAATTGATCACACTTAGTTTC
>RJWH01011496.1:0-11960 GCA_004363575.1 Solenodon paradoxus | reverse complement strand
TGAACACTGATGACAATGGTGTTCAGTCATTTGACATTCTGCAACTTCTAATATTTTCCATCACACATTGGCAAAAATTGTTACTGCTTATGTAAGTGTAACGACTCAGATTATTCTACTATGAAATGGTCATTTTCACAAAAATCACTTCCATAGCTATTGACAATCACTGGTGATTATTTCTGACAAGGGTCCTCACTTTAGTTGTGACTATGAATGCTGGTCTTTCTGAACAACAGCCTCACCTATGGTAATGGGCAAAGGAACTAAAATTTATTTTTGTTGTATATCATGATTTTAAGGTTTTTGTACTGTTCAATATCAGCAAAAGGTATTTCTTTCACATGTTCCTAAATACCACCCACAAAGACATTGTCAGTGTTAAGTGGGAACTTTAGGAATAGACTAGAATGTCTCCCTGGCTCCTTTTACCCTCCCTCAGTGTTCTTTACAGCATCCAGGATGTTCAGGGGAAAAACCCGCTTCGAGTTTGGTATTTGATCCCCAAGTCAGTGTTCCCTCTGTGTGGAGCATGCTCATGATGTTTAACTGAAGTTCCCTCCATGTGCTTCTGTGGTTTGCCAAGGAGACTCTCAAATGGGATGGACACTGAGTAAGGGTCCAGCAGTGCTTCTTGCACTGTCTGAGAGATAAGCGACTACCAGCTTATGAGATCTATACCCGTAGTAGTCCTATTAAGTGAGGGCAATGTCAAGCATATGAAAAATTATACACAGATAGGTTTGTACCATGTTTCTATAAAAAGAAGTGTAAAAATAGAAATGAAAGACCAGGAAAAGCAAATATTCAATGTATGACTCAAGATGAACTAACAATTGTACAGTAGTCTAGATGCCCTAAGATCTTTACAGTGGCCAAATACTAATTTCTAAGGCTAAGCATGTGACTTTTAAAAATGAATTGTAATGGGCAGCTTTAATAAACCCATGACAATATTTATTGACCTAGGTTGTTCTGGTTGTGAGCTTGTAAAATGTATGCCAAAATCTCCAGAAAATTACTTTCAAAATATTGAGCATATTATCACAATAAGTACATGAAAATCTACTGATTCGTGACAAAAAACATGAATAGGTATATCACAGCTGATTAAAAATATGAAATATTACCATTATTTCTGTTCTCAACACAATTCATTTTAAAATATTTTAAGTGTATACTTTACGGGAGTTAATGAATTATCAGAAAATAGTTATTAAGTTCACACAAACTATACAAACTCACATGTCTTCATATGGAATATATTTGAGAATATGACAGGAGTCTTCATTCCTTAAACTCTTGTAATCCCAGACAATGGAGTCCAGAATAGTGGCTCTCAAATGATCTTTTTCCAGTTTGTGGAGCACATGTCAATTCAAACACAGCTCATAGGCTTTCTATGAAAACCTGCAAAAGTAGAGTACCATTCTTTGATTTTAGATCAGTTAAGTGTCATGATAATACATGTTAGAAATGCTAGATAAAATCTGCTTTGATGTCTTTTTGGGAAATTTGTACAATATCTTAGTTGTAGGTTTAGTTTTTATAGCAATATTACTCATTATTTTGTTCACAAATGTGTATTCATTTTAGGATATTAAATTGCATCTCAAGTTCTGTTTCATACTACACCCTCAACACAGTTCCAGTGTCCTTCCCCGCCACTTTTTCCTCTCTCCTGCTACCCCCATTCCTGTAACCACAGCAATGTATCCTGTTCTTTTTGTTCCTATTTGTGACATCAATTGATTCATACTGTTATATTCCACATATATGTGAAATTATCCTGTTTCTCTTTTACTTGTGGGCATATTTTACTTAATACTATCTGCTCCATTTCCATCATATTGTTGGAAGGGCACAATTTCATCTTTTTAAACTCTTCCATAGAATTCCATTGAGTATACATGCCAGATATTTTTTATGCAGTCATTATTGAAGGGAATTTAAGTTGATTCCATGATTTAACTGTTGCAAAGTGTGGTGCTATGAGCACAGAGGTGCAAATGCCTTTACTGATAGACATTTTGTAACCTGGGCATATGTCAAAGAGTGATGCTTCTGAATCTAGTAGATAATGCTTTTTTTTTAATCTAAGCTCCTACAAGTCTTTTGTTTATCCTGTCAGAGAAGATATAAGGTCAAGGTTATTGGAAACATTTGTTACGTACTCTGCCTATGTGAATTTCCTGAAAAATTTTGTTTGGTTACAAAAATGAAAGGCTATCTCAGGAAAGGACGTCCTGCAGACACGCATTGTTCATTATATTCGCATTCATAAAGGACAGCAGAGGCCCAGTATAGATTCAAGTTGTTCAGTAGAAATCTTGCCATTTGCAGCAACATGGATGGATTTGGAGAGAATTTTCATTAGCAAGATAAGCGAGGAGTACAATGTATGATATCACTCATGACATTTGTATAGAGACAGAAAACAAATGAGTGATATAAAATTAGGCAATACTAGACTTAAAAAAGAAAGGTCTAACTGAAAGAGTAGATTCACTCAGGTCAGTAAACGTTGTCAATGGAAACAGAAGACTGGTCAGGGTTTGGTAAAACTGGGTAAAGGGTACAAATTGCATATTGAAGGAGGATAAGGAAATAGTGGTAAATGTATTGAGCTATATACAGAAGCAAATTTACTATTATGTGTAAAACAAATCAAGTTGCTGTTAAGATGCAATATTCCTTCAATTAAAATTATCTTCTAAAAGATACTTGCTCTGTTACTTAGATATGCTCACCCACCTTAGCTCCCTAACAATACAACAATGCAACTCAGTTCTTTTTGTTATAAAATGAGTATTAATAACACCCCTAGTGTAAGTCTAATAGTAAAATAAAGTGAGGGGAAAGAGACTGTTAATAGGAGATGAATTTGACTTCAAATTTGAGGGAATAATTTTCTTCTACTATTCATTTCAATACAAAGTACAATGCTATAACCAAAGCTATTTGAGAGAAAACTACAATTTTAATAAAATGGACACTTACTATAAGAGGATGTAATTTCTCATCAAAATACTCAGTGTTCTATTTTGATCTCTATAAAATAATATGACATTTAAAATGCATTCAATAATTAATATCTTAGCAACATATCAACTAGAATTAGCAACGGCATGGAGGGAGAATCTCAGCCTTCAACAGTGCAAACATTTATGACTTCTTCCCCTGGACTCTGGACTAATTTTACTGACCTGACCTCCTAATTTACTTAATACTTCAAATTCTACAATATTTTTTCTGCAGTGACCACCTTTAGAGGCACCGACCCTTCTTTGCAGTGAACCAGATATATTTCTGTCTTGCTAACTTTAGCATGAAATATAAAAGTATTGTCAAAAGCAATTGTGGAAGGAAATAAATGTATTAGAACTTTATGAATGTGGATGAAATACATATTTCTCTATTTTTCTTAGTTCACTCTTATGTACTTATCTTATTGCATATTTCTTAGTATCTCCTTTTAAACTCTTAGTTTAAAATGCAATGGTCTTTTTATTTTAAAAGGGACCCAGTTTTCCATGTATCATTTCCCCACACTAAAGCACTGCTCATTTAAACGTGGTTCTCCATGTATGGTCTTTAGTTTTCTGGGGATAACTTAAACCTCATTATGGTAGTCTAAGGACCTCAACCCTGGTTTTATAGTAATACTAAGACACCTTGTACACTATGTGACTATTGAGTTTTAACACTATTCCAATGATTATATGAAAGCACAAGTGGATAAAACCACTGATTTCTGAGTATGAACCAAGGAGGTTGCATCAAACTGTCTGAGGAGTCATTCTACTATTCATTACCCACATGCAATAGAAAATATACTGCTTTAGATGCTTGAACAAGCAATAAAATAGTTACTAAACCCTGATCCCACTTTTTACATTCTGAATAGGTGGAATTGCATTCAACACTTTTGTATACTGATATGTTTGTGTTTTTAAAAAGTTCGTGTTTTAATTGTGAGAGAAACAAGCAACCTTCTCACAGAGCACAATGTTTTGAAAATATAGGTGACATTTTTACAAAAATGAACAAAGTAAGTCTGTCACAAGAGGGAAAATAACAAGTATCTGTTTCAAATGATACAACTTTAGCTTAAAAGATAAAAATCATAATTCTTGAAACTTTGTATCTTCTATTTGATCTTGACAGTTTCTCAGTACAAAAATTTTGATAAGAATGGTAATGAAACAAATATTATCTTTATCAACATATAAGAAATGTGAACCATAACTTTGTTAGTGACAAATGCAATATATTATAAAATGATAAATGCATAAAAATCAATCAGCATTAGTACATGTACATAAATATCCAGCAATTAAACAGTATTGTAAGACCATTGATATGATTTAAATATCAAAAATACCCAGACTTATCTGCAGGCTAGAAACATACATCCTTTTTCCAACTACTGTCTATATGAGGCTGAGTCTTCATATTGAATTAGTGAAGTGAATGCAAATGATGAACAATAAAATGGACATGAAAAACTACTTCTTTCATTGAGTCTGATCTTAGATTTGCAAATACGTGAATCGATGACGGAGTATTCACTCAGCATTTTTGTTGTGAAAACATTAGTCTTCAAAATGTATATATGCTAACACTGTGATTGACAATCAGATTCTGTCCCCCACTAGACAAACAGCAATAATTGAAGACATTTCTGTTTGTTAAATGCAGGGCAGGAGAGAGGATACACTGACACCTAGTGTGTAGAGGCAGAGGCACTAGTAAACATCATACCATGCTCAGGAGAACCCTCAAGACAAAGATTTACCTAGCTCCTAATTTCAATTGTGCTGTGAAAACTTTTTCAACATGCAACTGATTTCGTTTTTAACTCCCAATTTTAATTTCTATTATAATATCTATATAACCAATATGAAAAAATACTCTTTGGAAGTAACTCAATAACTTGATCAGTAATAGTCCTTAGAAAAATTCAAACAATTCAATATTGTCAGAAATAACCATATAACTTACTCCTATAATGTCTATAGTTAAGACCAAAAACTAAACATGACATCCTGCAAATTAGCTAAAAGGACAAGTAGGTACCAAAAGAACTCACCTGTTATTTATGTGGTAATAAATTGCTAAGGTGACACTGTAGAGGGAAAAGGTAGATTGTAAATATTGATTTTATCAGATCTGGAAATTTTTAACAAGGGATTAAGGTGGGAGGATGAAAACACTTCCAGTTTTCTCCTGATATTCAGATTCTTTAACTCAGAGAAGTTCATATGGACACTAAATTTTTATTTTAGATTAATTTTCCCCAAAAAAGAGACACAAGATTCTATATAACATACTATTAAGAGTCATGTTTAGGTTGACATATAATTACTTATTTCTCCACTGTTTTTCCTTCTGCCTTAGAACATTTCATATTGCATGTCATGTTTTTGAACTCATGTTTAAATTTATGCCATAGGGTTGATTTCTTATTTAAAAAATAGGTGCTGTATTAAAATTCATCTAGTTTTCAATCTGTCTATCCACCAATTTCTCATTACTTTCCTAAAATTAAATAATGAATGCACTCTGTACAAATGCAATCACTTTTACATAATTAGAAAATGTAGCAGACAATATAAATACCCGACAAATTGTTGATACATCTAGTTATCTTGAAATAAGCAATATAACAATGCAGCATATTAATATTACATAGTATATTGTCAGTTGACTGAATTCTATTAAATGAAATATCAAGAACAGAAGTTATATATATTTAAGTTAAAATAAGTAACTTTCAACTACTCTGTTACTAAGTTAATTAGAGATACTATTAATTAGTAAAAAATGGGTTGCCCTGGCTAAGTTGTATGTTTTCATTTGTCCCTATTACCTAAAAAAAAGTTAATTAAAGATACTATTAACTAGTAACAAAGGGGTCGTCCTGGCTAAGTCGTATATTTTCATTTGTCCCTATTACTTAAAATGAAGTTCAAAATAATTGAAGAAATGCAAACTTGAATTGTGTAAGTAGATCTATAGATATAAGCAATTAGATTAAACATGTAGAATTAACATCAATGGTGATCACTTCTTTACTGCTTCAAATAGAGTCATCCTCAAATTGATCTTTAAAATCATAGAATTTGATGTTATTTACTGTAAAGGAATCTGAACTTCAAATGACATTTAATTCAAAAACCCATTTTATAAGTAAGTAGATTAAGATTTCATACAATCTCTGTCCCATTAAGTCAGAGGTTTATAATTTCTGCTAAACTCTAAACTTCTGCACACTGGGGTCATGTGAAGGAGCTTATAAAACTGCCTGAATTCTGTCACAAGACATTCTGATTTAACTGGCATTGGGTAGAAGATAGCAGAGTAAATATATTTCCTATTTTTGGACTGTGAGGTACTCCTAAGTAACTAAGTCACTACTTTCACTACTTTCACTAACATGACACTATTCATGTCTGCTTCAGTATACACCAATGTTTAGACCATCTATAGATCATAGTTACATTTCAAAGCGTGTTTCTGCATTGGTCTCCTTAATTTTCTAATACATGAATCTATATGGTATGCTGGGGATTTATTTATATATTACAGGCAACTTTATGAGGAAACACATTGGAAACAAATTTATAATAATTAAATTTGAGAAACTGTCATCTGATATAATAACTAAAATCAATCTACAAACCTATTAAAATCTAAAACAAACATATTTCACAATTTTAAGTTTTCAGTGGAATTTTAGTTCTTAAGCAATGAAAAGACACTGAGATTATTCCTACTATTCAATTACCACAATAAAATGTAATGCTATATATAATGATGATGAAAGGGCATTAGTTGAATTTAA
The DNA here is from genome assembly GCA_004363575.1 of Solenodon paradoxus. Lineage (NCBI taxonomy): Eukaryota > Metazoa > Chordata > Mammalia > Eulipotyphla > Solenodontidae > Solenodon > Solenodon paradoxus. The sequence continues at coordinate 5,113 of RJWH01011496.1, read as the reverse complement.
TGAAAGCCAATGATAAATCTATTAGTACAGGAGACAATGATAAAACAAATGCTTTCAAGTGTGACTATGTGTCAGGGCTTCTCAATAACCAACTAGTGATCCACAAATCTCTCCAACTTCAGTTGCCTTATCTGGAGGATAAAGAAATACTACTTTAAGATGCTCTCACATGAAAAATGGATAAAACAACCATGAGGATTTAATTTCACTATGAATTTAATTTAAATTCATAGTTAACTATGAATGCAATTATTATACTTGAGTGAGAACCTCAGAGAATACTTTTCACTCGTTTAACTCTCTAAGTTATTTGACACAAATCAGGACACTTTCTTTCCTCATTATGATGCATCATTATCAGTCTACAATGCCTTTTTTTCTTCCTTGTTCCAGCAAGCTTGACCCCATGTACCACCAGCAGTCACACCACGAATCTCCCATTTTTATGTGTTTATGTCTAATATACCACTTGTTACATGATAGAAACTGTCTGCATGACATGCCCATTAATAAGAATGAAATTTTCTCCTGTAAGTTAGGACACCTTGTCCCTCTATCTCTATCTGATGACCAAACAATATGGGGCAAGTCGGGAGTTCAACAAGTGTTTGACAATTTATTTAAAATAAATTCAGCAGGAAGGTAAATCTTACTACAGATATATCTTAGAGAGAATATATCTGCAGTGGTATTAGAGAGGTAACTGAAATTTCTGTAAACTCCATAAAGAATAAACTCTCTTTAAAAAGTATCCATTTATTTGTGAAATGTTCAAGAAAAGCAACAATCAAATATTGAAGTAACCTAAATTGTTTTAATACAATTAATTTGTAATAAACAAGGTGAATAAACAAATCTAATTGACTATAAATAGTTTAAAGTAACATCGATATTCCTTAATTCAGAATATCCAACAATTACAATGCTTGATTTTGGGTTTCTAAAACTTTCTTAGGTTTTTAAAATTATTTCAGAAAACCCTTCCTTTTTCCTGTGATTTTTGCAATGTTACAGACTCTTCCATCAGTAGCCCACACTTCGGCCACCACATACACACAAAATATGAGACAGGGAGATAATATACTTGATGCCTTTAAAAATAAAGAGCATCTAAACACTACAAGTAGACAATTATCAGAAAACCCATATTGTTAATAAAGACCATTTTGCTTGTTTCAGATGGTTTACCACTAAAGCCACTGAATTCTTATTAGCAAAAATTATCCAGATTTATATTTTTGAAAAATATGACACTAACTGGAAGGTTAAATTTCCCTTCAAGATTATAACATTAGACTATATCTCAAACTGATATATTCCTTAAACTATGTAGTTTAGGAATCATTTGAGAATCTCAAAAAAAAAAAAGTACAGGATGACAAATAATACTCAAACATGTTTATTCTCAAGGTAAGAATGCACCTTTTAAGATCATTATTAAGTTGTAACATGTTGGACAACACATCAGAAGTCAATTCTGATAAAAAAAAACTCCGTGTGTGTGTAGAAAATAAGAAAAAAGTAATAGAATGTAGAATAGTTGTAGAACTGTAATAATAGAATATGAAATAGTTGTAGAACTTTAGTTTTTTTATTATAGTCTTTTACTTTTTATATTATTATGTACAGTTTTTTTTTGAAAATGTAAGTAATAGAACACTTTAACTTTATATTAAATGTGGTCTAACACTCATCTAGTGACTGATTTAATGAATCTGCAAGGTAAAAATTAACTAGGTCTACTCAAAAAAAAGCGGAACAATTCCCCAGTAGCCAACAGTATCTAGCATTTACTAGACGGTGACAGAATATAGACTGGATATGCTACCTGATAGTTACTTTTCTCTCATTGGACTTGAAATTTAAGACAACTGTACTTTATTATTAAAGCTGTTGTTGGCTCACAACCTCAATAAATGGAGAAGTGATAAAAGAAATGAGAACTCTAGGGAGAAATGGGAGAAATGGAGACAAAAAAGAAATATATATATATATATATATATATAGAATAAGCAATTTCAGCTCCTTAGATAGCAGGCCCTGTTTCCTGTCCTAGGCATCCCATTCATCCCCAATGTTGACTTTTCCCATGTACCAATAAGGTATGCTAGTTCATCTTGCATTTACTTCTACATACTCTCTCATCTGGATCTTTACTCCTAGAAGATCAACATCTTCTCCACAGCCTTCATCTGTAACATCTAAATAAACAACCCTGGATTTTTGTGCTGAATATCTTCTGCGCAAATAGAGGATAACTGCGAGAGTAAGTAGTGAAAGCACACATTTATAAGAAATTTCATAAAATATTGTCAAACAGTTATATTCCTGGCTGTGTATTCCAAATTCCCTTCTTGGAGATATCTCAATATACTCAGTGCTTTCACTTGCATATTAAAAATTACTAAAACGATGCTCATTCCTGATGAAATTGTACCTTCATTGTACCCTTTTTTTGAATTGGATAAATATCCACGTTCCAAGAGAGAAAAAGGGGAAAAGTGGATAAAGATACTACTTCTTGCTCTAGGAACATCACAGACTGGAAAGAAGAGTCAGAGATGAGAGGAAGGCACACACTCTCGAACTTCCCACTATTTCTCAAGCATAACCTACATCCTGACTCTCCACATTTTGTGCTCATATGTAGACATTGTTTCTGCAAGTACTTAATGAGTACCATAGACGGTATCATGCAAAAATATTTTATATATTTTATGACTTGAACAATCATTTTAGAAGAGGTCAAGAAACATGTGAATCAGGAATGTATTTTCTGCACATTGTTTCTAGTGAATGAGATGTAAAATCCAAATGGTTTTTCAGTGTTTGGAAAAGAAATCTATTGGTAATGTAAGTAGGTAATTATTTGATCAGTGGGCTTATTCTACACCTAGGACAGTTAAATATTGCTTCATAGATTCAAAGAATTTGAAACAACAGAAATATTCACTAAATAATATAATGGGCATGAGAAAAACTAATTAAAATACATACTTTTACTGTTTAACAAAGATGATCCGTTGCTGAAAGGGTGTATTGTTAGGTCCTTAGGATTTAGCCCATTACACTTGATACTTCTTAATGATTTGGTGTCAAATGTGATGAGGGAAAGGAGAGATGTCACCATTAAAAACAAATTGACAAAACCTAGAGCTACTAAAATAATGATACCACCCTAGAAACCTGTCTAGAGACACCCACACACCCAGTTACAAATGCCCAATAACTCCAATCCTTTGGTGGAGTTCATGCAAGCTTACCAACTCTCTCAGCTCTCAAGAGAATTGCATCCCATGTGTATGCCCACCATTTTAACAGTGAGCTCTTTTTTTTCCTGCAACCGTTGAGAAACACAGATCTTAGTGTTGCTGAGCTGTTTCCAACAAACTCACCATGTCATCTGACCAAAGAGTTCTTTCCAGGAATTTTTTCTGGGTGGATCCTGTCTGATGTCATGGTATTCCTGATTGCTTAACCCTCACCTATATCAAAAAGCATAGGGAAACACTTCTGGGACACTGGATCCAAGTCCTAAATTCTCTTGGTATCCTCAAAACTGCATTTTAACATCCTACTGCCCAGTCTTATAAGTGGATAAACTGCCATTTAAAACCACTCTGACTTATTTATGAATCAAGCCTCACAGGAACATTTAGTGGAATCTCTCTGTTTCCATTTTAAGACCAGCCATTTGTATTTTTTAACCTCTTCCTCTTCCTTAGATCAGTCAACTTTGGTCTCAATTCTCAGAATCCTCTGACCCAACTCAAACCTCCCTACTTAACTGATTCCAACTGCCATTTCCCAAGATTCCATCTTACTCCTTCTTACATCCCTCCCTCCCTTCCTCTTTCTACCATTCCCACATTCCTCACTTCCCATAGGAAATGGAGTATGGGAAGCCTGTTCTATTGTCAGTAAATAACATATGAGAGATGCGACAATCTCCACTAGTCATGTAGGGGAAGACGTTCATGTCAAATGTAGCTTATTGTCATGTGAACAATATTAAAATTAACTGGGAGCAAAAGAGAAAGAGGCATTAGTACACTATCCACACTGATACACATAATGATCAGCTTCTTACACAGTGGGTGATTTTCACAATTTGAATAATGTTGATTTAAATGGAAATTTTCTAAAATAAAATTTGATATTGATCACATTCATTACTAATTAATATAGACAAAAAAACCATTTTAGATCCATTTTATACATGTGCCTTTATAATACTTCAAATGCCTGTCAATGTAGAGATTGCATTCTTCCCATCAAATAATGTTGTCTTTATTCTCATGAACATATAGTATTATTCATTGACACCTTTTGTATGCCTCTATTCATGTGCACAGATATGTACACGTGTGTGTATTTAACACATATTCTACTGAAATAGCACTACCTAGATACAAGTAAACACTATCCTTCTGAGAAACAGTTATTAAACATGTCACATTAAAGTGTGCAATCCATGTACCCAATGTGTTGAATGTTTTCTTTCCATAACATTTTGTTTATTCACAAATACCACCTGCATATACTATTTCTGCATACCTGAATTTTATAGAGTGTAATAAAAGCTGCATAGGATGTGAAAACAATCTTTCAATAAATAACACTGTTATTTATTCTCACAGATACATAACAGACACAGCATTTACATGTGAACTTTTACATGTGGTAAGCATATTGTTTGACTGAGGTAATATAACTTGGTTATACCAAACTGTCATTCTTTACAGCAACTTGCACATATGTGATGCATAATTTATTCCATGCCCCACAGTATAATGAACATATTCTTTAAATAACATACACTCACTTAGAATGCAGATGACATATATTTGTGACTGTATGTGAACTCCAAAGGATGTTTTTGTTTGTTTGGTTTTATTGTTTCTCTTTAAAGAAAAAGTGCAGGCAGGAATGAAGATAAGTAGGCAGACAGCCAGGAAGAGAGAAGAAGATGAAGAACTCTGCTTCATTTCAATTTTAGTTGTTCACCCTGTTTGCCCTGCCCAGGCCCAGGACTCAAACACAGGGTTATGTTGAACTGTGTCCCTCACAGGGGATGGCCCCAACCACTGCTGCACCAGGGTCTGCCTCACAG
>RJWH01011495.1:0-7500 GCA_004363575.1 Solenodon paradoxus | reverse complement strand
AGGGATTGAAAAGATTTGAACAACACAGCAAGGCAATTTCATCTACATTGTAAGTAGATGCATAAGGTTCTCAGGCAAGCAGAAGGAAGGAATAAGACAAAAGCATAAGTCAGCAAAATAGAAAACAAAATCAATTTTTAAACAAAGGCTGCGTATAATGGTACTTTAAAAATGTCAGTCAAATTGATAGACTTCTAACCAAGGTTTTTAAAAGGAGAGAAGATACAAGTGATTGGGATCATGTCTTTTGCCCCAAGCAAGAGCAAAGACTTCCTTCATGAATGAAGGAAGTGCTGCTGAACCCGCAGACAGGGAAAGGAGAACAAGGCATGGCTGTGAGCTCCCCTGTGCCCTTAAATTTTACAACAAATAAAAATGGATCCACTCCAGGAAAACTATAAAGAACATGGTGATTTCTTAGAAAGCTAAGCAGAAACTTAGCTTATGGCCCAGTCGCCCCACTCCCAGGAACACACCCAGGGGAAATGAAATCACATATCCGCACAAGGACTTGCACATGAATAAGCAGCATGATTATTGATAATCATCAAAAACTGCAAAGAACCCAAATGTCCTTCATTTGTGGGGAGACAAACATGATGATCTAGACAATATTTCTTAGTAACTAAATGATGTGAACCAGGATCAGTCTTAAAGGCTTTGTCCTGGATGAAGGAAATCAGTCTCAAAGAGGTCATACGCCACATGACTCCATTTATAGAACAGCCTTGAGACACAAAACAAGTTAGGACAGACTCGTGGTCACCAGCTGTTAAGCTGGTTGGAAGGTGGAAGGATTCAGGAATAGCACAAGGGTGAGGTGGGATGTAATGGTTCTGCTTTCTCACTGACTGGGTTGGTTAGTCAAATGTCTCTATCCTTGAAAATTCATTGAACCGCAGAGCGAAAATAAATTTTGCCATATGACAACCTAAAAATAGAATTAAATGAATCGGAGCGCCCTGGTGGAGTAGCAGTTAGGTCTGCTGCCTCCAGCTGAGCGCAGTTCACACACATCCCCAGGACTTGGGTTCCAGTCCCAGGGCCGGAGGGAGCAATCAGGATGAGCAATCATACAAAGAGGAATAAAAAATGTATTAAATAGAACTCATCAGTGGGCATTCTGGGTAAGATCTGTGAGTTCTGGGATCAGCAAACATTTCACAGTAGGAACAGCAGGAGCTCTGCACATGAATGAAAAGACTGACGAAAGGGATTTCACAAAAACAATTTAAAATGCCTCCTCAGCATGAAAGAAAGTGACAAATGGAAAAAGGGTCACAATTGAAAGGATTCACCTCCAGAATAAAGAATGCAAAAAAAAAAATCTGGAAGGAACAGAGAGTCCTATTTTCATTTCTAAATGGGCAAGAGTCCAAGCAGCATTTCACTAAGAAGATGCTCGCGTGGCCGAGACACACGTAAAACATCACCGTTCACCAGGGAAACACAAATGCTGGCAGTGAGTGTCAGCAGGAGGATCGCATGAATGAAACTGAACATGCAGACAATGAGAGGGCTGCTGAGAGATTAACATCTCCTCCCTGACGGGGAGGCATAAATTCAGTTGACTACTCAGGAGAACTTTTGATAGTATATTCTTAGTGCCTATCTCAGGAGGGAGTAATTCTATACCCACCGGTTAGAAAAAACAAACAAACAAACAAAAAACAGTGCAAGCCCTTCAATATTTATCACAAAATTCACATCAAATTTCTTTATAAAAGGGCCAAAGTCTGGACCAAGTACAATGTTAATGTATTTTAGAATAGATAACTAATTGGAAGTATATTCACACAGGGGACCTATTCAAGGAAAAAGGAGTGCCAAAAAGAAGAAAGAGGTAGTGAGTTGTCTAAAAGCATGGAGGTGCAGTTAGGTCCACCACCGCCTCTGGTGGGCACAGTCCATGTCCATCCCAAAGACCCAGGTTCACATTTTGGGGCTTGGGGAGCAACCAAGAGGAACAACTTCATAAAAAAGCAATTAAAATGCTTCCTCCTCCTCTCTCTCTGCCCACCTGCCTACTCGCCTTCATTCCTGCCTGCTCCTTCCCTTTAGAAAAATGGGGATAAATCTAGAAAACATACCATTGAGAAAAAGAAGCCAGACACTCAAGTCTAACATTTGACTCCACTTACATGAAGCCTGAGCACTAGCAGTACAGATCTCAAGGGGCAGAAGACAGAGGTGGTGGACTTCAGACGGTGCTGAGTGCAAGGGGCAGAAGACAAAGCCTAACCCCTCATCCTGACAGTCAAGGCTCCGAAATCTCTGACCCTGGCTTCTCGCCTCCATTCGTGTGTCTGTGTTGTCCCTGGTCCTCCCAGAGTGCAAGGTGTTCATTCCCGGCACCTCTCCACCCGAGCTGCCTGCCTGTCCCTCCAGCCTCAATCCAGTCCCTCCTCTCCAGCAACCTGGTCACCAGGGGGAGGTGGGATGAATCCATATGCTGAGTTTGGGGTGGAAGCAAGGGTGTGGGCCAAAGTAAACACCCACCCAACTGTTTCCTGCGGCATCCTGTAGCTCCTGGTAGCTCGTGTCTTCACTCTCGTTTGTCTGCAAGTACTTCTAAAATTCTTTGATTTCCTCTTTTCCACAACAGTCACTCAGAAGCATACATTCTAGCCTCCAAATATTTGGAATCTCCCAGCTTTCTTTTTAATGGTTGATTTCGAATTTTAAGGCACTGTGATGTGCCGGTGCTTGATCCAGGGAGCAGGGTGACGAGGAAAGGAGCGCGCAGGAGAAGGAGAAACTCAAGAGAGAGAGGATGGAAAAGGTGGGTTCAGGGGGCCAACAGTCTCTCTCTCGGACCGAGGGCCCTGACCATCCTGGCCTCCACTTATTTATTGGGTTCATACACAGCATGGCTTCTAGCAGCTTATGGGAGCAAGTTTACAGGTACATTGGATGCTTATACAGCTTTGCTCTCTAACAAAATAACTAAATCTGTCTTATTTTGGTGGGTGAACAATCACAGACACACTGTCCCAGTGTTTCACATGGCAGCCTTCACCCGGGGCTCCGGGTCTGGTGCTGTTCTGCCAGCTCCAGCTCCAACCTTGCTCTGTTTTCTGCCCCAACAGTGATGGGAAAAGTTGCTTGGTATGATTTCAATCTTTGTAAATTTGTTGAGACGTGTTTTGTGTCCCAACATATGGTCTGTCCTGGAGAATGTTCCGTGTGCATTTGAGAAGAATGTGAAATCTGTAATCATTGGATGAAATGTTTGGTATGTGTCTATTGATCTTACTGTTCCAAATGGTTGTTTAAAGCTGCTGTTTCCCTGTTAATTCTCTGCCTGGTTGATCTGTTCAGTGTTGTAAGTGGGGTGTGGAAGTCACCTACTATCATTGTGTTGTTCTCAACGTCTCTCTTTCCTTCTGATCATTGTTTTATGCGTTTTCTTGCTCCTTCATTTGGTGCATATATGTTACTAAGTGTTATGTCTTCTTGCTGGATTTATCCCTTAATCATTATGTAATGTCCCTCCCTGAATTCTGTTACCTTCTTTGGCTGGAAGTCTGTTTTATCTGACATAAGTATGGCTGCCCCTGATTTTTTGTAGCTGTTGTTACCATTCAACCACAGAACGGTCTTCCAACCAGGTGGCTGGAAGACAATCCTCATTTGTAGTCTTTGGAATTGTCTAGTCCATTTCAGTGAGGCATCAGAAATCAACACACAAGCAAAAGCCTTCGCCAAGACACACCCGACAACAAAGAAGAGACCATCAGTCACAACTGTGCTGTAGAAACTCCTATAGAAACACTATGTCGTAAAATCTATTCTGTGTCACATTGTTTGACGCGCCTTCTCTTCACAAACGTGATGTTCGATGATAACGATCATGAGGTGGGTGTCTTTAAACCGAGGAAGAAAAGCTATGCCCCTTGAATGCATGCTCACCATCCTTTATGAGGGGAAGTTTGGGAGACCAGAATCGCTGGTATTAACCAGGGAGGAGGAGGCACCAGTTCATTTCCTCCTTTGGGTCGGGGACAGACTGGGGAGCGGGGTGGGAGGTGCGGGGTGGGGAGACCAGGTCCGCAGGAAGGTGGGGCACGGCACGGGTGGAATCCGGGAGGCGGTCGGGAGGTTGGTTATCGATCCTGGTTGTGCTGTGTTTTTGTTTTTGTTTGTCTGCATCTTCTCTGGGATCTTGAAGACATGCTGGCCCGGGGGAAACTGCCTCTCACAGGGCTAGTCAATTCTCAGAGCCAGTATAGGCCGGCAAACCAGCCAGTCCAGACTCATATCCCGCCCCCCTTTATCTCGTTCTCATACATCCAGGTCCCAAATCACCTAGGATGGGTGTCACACTGCCGGAGACCACCCTGAGGGTGGATGGGCCCGAGCCCTCCAGAACTAGTCCAGCCAGCTAATGCTCAACTGCTCACTGTAGCCTGCTTTGCCTTCCCCCCCGAACCCCAGCAAAGGCTCTGACCTAGGATTCCCCCTGCCTGCCGCATCCCCGCTGGCACCGCATGTCTCAGGAAGTGCCATAGAATTTTCCCTTCTGTCATCACTCAGTCCCCTCCGTAAGTTAAGTCTCGTGAGTACAAATAAGACAGAGTTGGAGTAGAGAGTTCCCAGGGAGAACCTGAGAGCAGTGGCCTCATGTCGCCTTTCTGGGCTGTGTCTACAGCTCAGCCCGTCTTGAGAAGGAGGGGGACTCAGCGAGACGCCGAAGTCCTGCTCTCTGGGGAGCCGCCACACCTGCGGAGCCAACAGGGTCTCCGATCAGACACCAGAAATATAACTCCAAGGAGGCGAGACAGCTGCGCCCCTGTGCAAACTCAGGGACAGGGACTGGGCCCCTGTGGAGAGGACAGATCAGCTCACCTGGCGTAGTAGATCCAGGTGAGGCCATAGGTGAGGAGGAAGCCAGCACCCATAAGGGTCCCCCTGATCAGGGTGAGGACAAGGGGCCAGGAGCCCTGCTGCTCCTCACACACATGGCTGCAGGAAAGGGGGCTTCCTGGGGAAGGGGAGACAGGGAGCCATTTCTGTCTCCAAGCCCAGCCTCTCCCACAGCCCAGCCCCTGAGAGATACCCGGCCCCCATGCCTGTTCAGTTACTCACTCCACACAGAGAGCCTGAAGGAAATGTGCTGGGAGCCCCGCGGGTTCTCGGCAAGGCAGGTGAATTCTCCTCCGTCTCCCGCCCCTACCTGGGGCAGCGCCAGGACCCCGGGTGCGGACAGCACAGAGGCGCCCAGGGCTCTTCCGTCCTGGGACCAGCTCAGCCTGGCAGGTGGGTTGCTGTCAGCCCTGCAGGCTAGGCTCAGGGACTCACCCTCCAGGACAGGGATCAAGGAGCTGTGGTTCAAGGTCGTCAGGGCTGAGGGAGAAAGACACACCAGGTGGATGGAGCTGAGTGGTCATCCTCACCCTCGTTCCTCCCTCAGGAAAGAGGACCACATGGCCAGTGCGGGGGGGCCATGACCCTGGTGGGGCCTGAGCTGAGGCTGGAGGATGAGCGGGCAACTCAGCGCAGACTGAGAGCGCGGGGCGTGTGCGGAGATGTGCCCGTCTCTCCATCTGCGGGAGGACCAGGGACACCCACACGTCAGCAGCGGGAGGCGAGGTGGCCCGAGAGCCGGGTGCCCTGAGCGCCAGGCTGAGGACACTGAGCTGTGTCCTGGCTCCTGGGATGCAACAAGGGGTCATGAGGGGAGACACAGAACCAGTGCTGAATCTCCAGGAGGTGGGGACAAGCCTGGAGCTGGGACCCGGGCCCAGGGGAAGGAGGGGAGGGAATTGGTGTGAGAGGTGAAGTCCTTAGAACTCATCAGCTCAGCTGGTGAGAAAGAGGGCTGTGGAGAGTGGCGTGTGGGGTCTCCGCATGAGGCAGCTGGCTGTGGAGACCTAAAGCAGCGACGCGGTGGAGGAGGTCAGCAGAGGGACCCCATCGCAGGGAGACATGCACTGGAATGGGTTCCCCCAGGAAAGTGAAAAGTGGGCAGACAGCAAGAGACAGACAGACAGACAGACAGACCAAGAGAGACAGAGACAGAGAGACAGAGACAGAGAGAGATAGAAACAGAAACAGAGAGACACAGAGAGACAGAGAGAGACAGAGAGACAGAGCGAGAGATCCCAGGAGGCGTGGCTCACACCTGGGCACCTTCCGAGTGGCCCTCACACGAGGGGAGCAGGGAAGGACCGGGGGCCATATTGGCAGGTGTGGTTTCATGGGGGACTTGCAAGGAGCTCCTCTGGGGAGCTGCAGGGTGGAGAACTGTCGTGTCTCTCCTCAGTCTTAAAAATCCACGTGCAGACTCTACCTGGGTTGAACCACGTCTGGTGCAGACGGCCTCGGCGACACACCCTACCTCAGGGACCGTCCTCGGGCAGCCCGGGAGGGGAAGGCACACCCCCAGGGCTGGGGAGCAGCCGCTCGCTGGCCAGGTCCAGCTCCCAGGTGCAGGTCCTTCATTTTCGCGGCCGTCCCCACCGCTGGAGTGAGTCATGGGAAGAGAACCCCGCAGGGTCCCGGAAAAGGCACCGATGGAAGGACACGCCGGTGTCCTAGGAGGTGCAGGCCGATGGGATTCTCGGAAAGAGCAGCCAGGGGAGGGCTGCTTGCAGGGAAGTGGCAGGACGGGCAGGCGGGGAGGCGGGAGCTGCCGTTTGAGGGGAGAGGGGTTTCAGTTCTGCAAGAAGCCAGCTAGGACGGCTGCCACCACTGACACCACCTCACAAGGCTGAGCTGTGCCCTGAAAGACGGCGACAGCGGTCCAACTTGCACTGTGCGTGTGACCACAATTAACAAGAAGTCTAAAAGCTACCGAAAGGATGCGGGGTGGCCCGAATCCACCCTCTCAGGGGGTTGGGGGGCGTCTTTTAACCCCGCGGTGCTGGGACTTCACAAGACTCAGTGTCGTGGTCCTGAGACGCCACACCCACGTCGACCCAGCAGACCGCACACCTGAAACTAAAGTGCTGCCCCAGCAGTGACAGCGGGCCCCTTGGTGGAGCTGTGGAGCGGCTGGTGGTCGGAGGACGGTGGGCCCAGCCCCCAGGCACTGAGGACAGAGTGTTGGTCCCATCTCTCGGCTCTGAGCCCTGTGCTGGCAGAGACCCCACGTCCAAGCCTGCCCCCCAGAGGATGGACCTTTCCTACCTGGGTAGGAACCCTGGAGGACTTTGACCATCATCAGCCGTGGAGCGTCTAGGAGGAGGAGATGTGGTGGGGAGGGTGGGGTGGGTGGCACTGGTCCTTTCTGCCACGGGAGCCCCCGAGTGGATGCAGCTTAAGGCCTCTGTCAACGCTCCCAGGACTGGACTCCCCCGGGGGAGTGACCCCGCCCCGGCACTCACAGGAGACGCTGAGCTGGATGGTTCTCTCCAGGGTCACCTGAAGTCCGCGGACGGTCACCCCACAGGTGAGGTTGGTGCCGTGGTCCTGGGGCCTCGGGGTGAGGCTGAGCACCGAGGCGTGGAGGGCCTCGGGGTCCAGGGGGGCAAGAGCGTCCCCCAGCCAGACGAAGGT
>RJWH01011494.1:0-11982 GCA_004363575.1 Solenodon paradoxus | reverse complement strand
ACCCTCATCACCTCCCTGGTGGGAGATGAAGGCAAGCGTCCTCCGTCCTCCAATCTCCTGCCCAAACATTACCTCCTCGTTAACGTGCAGGCCCAGGCTTTTTGCGTGCTCTCTGTCATCTCGGTGCAGCTTCTGATTATAACCTGGATTCTTCTTAAAGATGCAGTCATAGAGGGAAATAACTTCTGACTGCGGAGACAGAGAGGAGAAACCCAGGCTTCCTCCAGAGCTGAGCCCCTGCCTCCTCCTCCACGGAGCTGGGCCCCTGTGCCTCCCTGACGGCGAGCGAGGGCCTACGGGGTGTCCCGACTGCACTGAGTGTGGCCAGGGACGGTCACCCACCGGCCGGCAGGGCCGTGGGGAGCAGGCGGGCAGGCCCAGCCAGGCCCAGCAGCTGGCGGAGACCTGCAGGGTGGGGACTTCCCACGGCTCTGTCCCTCTACCCAGAGATGCCTCCTTGACGGAGGAAATACCGCCTTTTAGCTGTAACAATGTGATTCCATGCGTGAGAATATGCGCCTGATCTATACTCTAGATGCATACGTGTGTGTGTATATATGTGTGCATGTATATATGTGTGCATGTATGCATGCACTTCGCCACCCTCTGACCCCATCACGAGAGCCCCCGCCTTACAATAGCAACAGTCCACTCAGTATACGTATTTTCTTCTTCGTTTCTACTCTATTTTGTATCCAAATTTCCTGCAATAACCTTGTACTGACTTGAAAACCTGACAACACCGGGCGCGGCAGTAACAGAACCAAACACAAGGGACCCTTCAAAGTCGCCGGCCAGGAGGCTACTGTCTACGCACAAATCCCCCCACACGGGGGGTGGCAGCCGTGAACTGCAGCTGCCCCGTGTGCTCAAGCACGTCTCGCCGGCGTCGCAGGCGTGTGTGCACGGCACACCAGTCGTGTGCACACACGGACGCATTGCTGTTCTTTACGGAGACACGCTTGCACACGCATTCCGTGTGTGCGTGTGGAGGTGACCCAACAGCTCTGCTGGATTAGAAAATGAGCCGGTTAGCAGAGCTGTCAGCCGCAACGAGTCCGTTTTTCCTTCTCTTTCTCTTTCTCGTTCCCCTGAGAGTCTCGTTTATTCAGAGGCTGTCAATATTGAACTTTAGGTGCCTGGTACACAATATGTGTTTTCAGGTCTTTATCTGGATGCAGACTTGCTGGTCAGATTATAACTCACCTGGGTTTTCATCCCATTAATGTGACCTGTTTTTTTCTAGCGCCTGCGAGGCCAAGCTCTGCACATCTTCCAAGAGCTTCTGGCAAATTCCTTGGGCTCCACTTAAATACCTGTTTTATTTTTCCGAGGGCAGTGGACTGTTCACAAGGCAGAAACGCCAATAAATAAGCACTGCGGACTCCAAGCGAGGATGAGCTACGAAAAACGGGGGCCGCGGGCTGGAGCATGTGGACTGCGACGCCCCCTTGTGGGGCTTTCCTGCTTGTCGTGGTTTCCCTGTAATCAGCACCAGCCTTCTTCCGGCGCTAGTTTCGCTGCTAGTCTCACTCACAGAGCCGGTCAAAGGGGCCATAAGGCCTTCAACTTGCTTTTGCTTCCGAACCAGTTTCAGTAAAGAGAACACGACCTTCCCAAGTGTCTGGACTTGTACAGCTTTTCTGTTTGTTTGAACCCTGGTGGAGCAAAGCTCTCTGTCCCTGCTACAAACCGTCGTTGTCATCGTCCTCGGGATCGCTGTGATTACTGTCTGACCACGTGTCTGAGGCTCGGAGCTGCATTTGCAAGATTTTACCATCAGATTCAAAAGCTGTCCAACCTTGCGTGTTTTGCTGATATCGCAGAGAGGGGTGGGTCGCTCTAAATCCTGGGACGCACAGCAGGGACATGGCTGCAGAGCTTCTGGGTTCTGGGGCCGGATGAAGGAGCCCCTGCAGTGCTCAGTCTGAGTGTACAGAACGGACACGCGCAGCAGAAGCTGGCCTGGACCCTTAGGTGCATCCCAAGACCCCCGGCCACCGATGGAAAGTACGCGCAGGCAGCAACAACTGCACGTTTCTAAAGCAGCTGTCTGCGTCCAAAGCACACTTCCTCCGCCGTCTGGACGACATGACTCACGTGTGCATAGCTGTTCCAACTGTTCACGTTCACTTGGGATGTTGTAAGTATCAGCCGGTACAAAGACGCAGCACGGCCAGTGGAGACCTGATGTCTGCCCCGGTCCCTGTTCTTGAACAGTGACAACCGCGTCCGAGGACGGCCATTCCTTCCTGCTCTTGCTTTCGCAACTTTGCAGTCGATGAGGCCCTGGGCTGCGGATGTTAAATCTCTGGATTTGCTCTGGTGTGCGGGCTCCGCCCAAGTTCTGTCAATGGAAGACTCCGATGTCTGCTTTCACCGAACTGGAGACATTCTTGCTCCAGACCCTACAATACTGCAGAAACAGGTGGATGGCATCGTTCTTTGTCTCCCCACAGCCCAGGGCCCTCCGCCTGGGTGGGGACTAGTGCGTGGAAGCGGCTTGTTGGGAAAGGCCTGTTCCTTGAGTGGGATGCTCTGGGGGCACCATGTTGAAATGCTTATTTCCTTTCAGAATTTCCACTTTGTAGGTACCATCAGATGGGACCTCTAATCGCTCTCTATTTTTAATCCCGATTACTTAATACAAAAATAAACTGGCCATATTTGGTATCTAGCAAAAGGAGAAGTATGTCTTTGCCTGAACTATAATGATTATTCTTTCTATATCTAATTCCTTTATGGTTTGACGCACAACGGTATTGATAAAATCAGTGGTTAACTGATCTTTGCTCGCCCGTGGACCCTCCGGCAGCAAATCCAGACACCTTTCCATGGGGGCATTTGGGAACACTGGGTCTCTAACCTCAGCTTCTGATTTGTTCCCCGCACAGTCATATTAGACTGGTGTCCTCTAACTGCAGGCCTGGAGGTGGAAGGCGGAAACGGCGGAAAGGATGCAGGACGTGTGCGTGGTCAAAGCCCAGCGCTGCCCAACCCCACTGCCTGCAGCGATGGGAACGACGGGGCACCGCTGCAGCCTCGCCTGGACACTGGATCCCGGGTCACCGTCCTGGGCAAGACATGCTGTGTCTCTGGGTGACTTCTGATGCTAACTGATGCAGACATGGCTGCTCTCCTAGTAAGAGGGTGGTCTGTCAGAATCACTATTTCAAGGTCCCTAAGAATTCGAGCAGCCGCAACACTGAGGAACTTGCTCCGTGACTGCTGGACTGCAGGTGTGTGGAAGCTCAACGTCACTCCAAGCTACCTGGAGGCAGGAGCTGTGGCGTGTGTGTCTGTGCCCTGCTGGCCCCTCAGTGAGGCCGCTGCACAGGACCTCGCGGCGCTGTCTTCTCTCCCTCACTCCGCCCCTGGGGCTGTCCCTGCCCGCGTACAACTGGCCCTGACCATCCTTCGCTCTGTGGGAAGGCAGCCTACACTGTCACTCACGTGCTCATCGGGCTTGGAGAGTGAAAGCCCGAGTCAGCGGGCAGGTGCTGCTCTAGTCACCATTAGGTGCTGTGCAAGCTGACTGCTGCTGGGGGGCGCGGAGGAAACCTGGGCGCACGCATCACACCGTGGACAAAAGCAACAGGCCTGCGCGGGGAGAGGACAATGGGGAACCTGTCGTGGAGCACTGGTCGTGTTGAATGTGGGAAAGTTAGCCATTTGCTTGCCAAATAAAAATTAAAGAAAAAAGCACTTTGGGGAATGAGCGGGAAGTCTCCGCATCTTTCAGGCACAGGGAGCAAGACGTCGCGAGTCAGGACGCCGGCTGGCTCGCTGGGTGCGCGCGTGTCCTGGAGCTGCGACGCTGACCCAGGCCACCAACGCCACGGGACAGGGACCCCAGAGGCACGACGAAGCTCTCGCACCCCATCCCCTCTGTGGAGAGGGCGGGGACGAGTTCTCCAAAGGCGCAGTGGCCACCCGTGAGGCCACCTATGTCCACTCAGGCCCTTCCCTTTGGTGTCCTGTAAGGCCTTGCAGAAACA
The DNA here is from genome assembly GCA_004363575.1 of Solenodon paradoxus. NCBI lineage: Eukaryota > Metazoa > Chordata > Mammalia > Eulipotyphla > Solenodontidae > Solenodon > Solenodon paradoxus. The sequence continues at coordinate 7,984 of RJWH01011494.1, read as the reverse complement.
GCAAACTGCCAACAGACTCTACTGCTTTGCACTGCGAGGAAATCAGTCCTCCTGCAGCCGCCCCACGGACGGCGTCCAGAACGCAGACGCGACACTGCTCTCTGGATGGTCTACGGTCAGCAGCCCCCTGAGGACCGACCTCGCGCCGAGACTGGGCAGATCTGCAGCCTCCCCACCCAGGGACCACAGCAGAACTCGCTCTTGCTCAAGAAAACTGCCATTTTCGTCTCGGACATGGTCAGCCTGCACATGTATCAGTAAATCTTAAATTCTCTTTGATCCTGTGTTTCCTTCTTCCAGGTGGCAGCGAAATGAACCTAAGAGGTTCAGAGCGACGGACCAGGCCGGTCACCCCACACCACCTGCACTAACCAGCAGTCGACGCTGGGTTCTTGATCGCAATCCCGCTGTGCATGGCTGCTGGTGCCCTCCTGGCTTGTCCGACCCTGTGAAGTGGTGCGTTTGCACAGAACAGCGACCGTGCTCAGCAGAGAACTCTCGTCTCTGGACTGAGCATCCGGGTGGGAGCTGCCCCGTGGCCAGAGCCCCCACTTCTTCTTCTTCTTCTATTTTTTTTTTTCACTTAAAGGAAAGGTCCAGGCAGGACTGAAGGCAAGCAGGCAGGCAGGAAGAGAGAGGAGAAAGAAATTATTGTCTTTTGTTGTTCCTCTTGATAGTCCCCCAGTCCCAAGACATGAACTCAGGTCCTTGCGATGTACATGGGCACCACCAGCCAGAGGCTGCGAACGTAACCGCTAAGCGACCAGGCTGCAACAGAACCCCCTCTTCTGTACCCTGAGAAGCCTGGGCCCAGGAGGAGGTGACAAGCTGCACCCAGGCTGAGGGACACCCCCACCACGAGGGGGAGCACCGGTGCAGGGGCCGGACTGTTCCGGAAGCCGGGGTGCGCCTTCTTGTGTAAGGGTCCCCGTCCTGCCTGGCCTCTGAGCCCAGTCGCCCCCTGGCAGACCTGGGGTTGTCCTGGAAGAAACGCTGAAAGGGGCAGAGGAGCGAGAAGGCAATCCAGCTACCTGAAGGGGAAAGGAAACGTGTCATGTTGCTCTGCCGGGGAGAAAACCACCCCGAAGGCAGCTTTACAGAACGTGCCTGGTTCTGCTCATTCTAATCGGGTCTCCAGAACGCTTTGTTAAGGAACGTCTAGGATGGGCTTGCCTGCCTTACTCCCAGGACAGTTACTGAAAGGGACAGGATTGGGGTTTGAAGCTGAAAAGCAGGAAAAGGGAAATTAATTAATAGCGATGGGCCAGAAGAGACAGATCACCAAAATTGTTCCCCACGACCTGGCCTGTGGAAAGTCGGGGATCATCTCTCTACCTGCCTCTTCTCTTCTTTCTTCCTTTCAAAGAGGAGGCCCATTCTCAGTCCTGAAGTGCTTTTGAGTTTTTTTTCCCTATCAAATTCTTCTGCTCCTGAGCACTGGGCACGGTCCTGGAATTCCTTTAGCAGACTGAGCTCAGCCCCTAACCCGCGGGGCCAGGAAGGACAGGAAGGCGCGAAGAGGGCACGGGTGGGACTGGAGAGGGGCTGCCCCTCCTGGATGGGCTTCTGCAGCGCTGGGCCAAGACCCAGGCTGGGCTGGGGCCATTAACCCTGAGGCCACGCGGGCCTCCCTCCCCGTCCCCTGCTGGCCCCAGTGCTCTGGAGCAGGGCCTCCGTGGCCCTCGTCAGGATGAGCACGTGAGCACAGTGTTCACCAGGAAGTCCCGCTCAGAGCGTGATCAGAGTCTCTAGCCCTTCTTTGTGGGGATTTCGCAAATTCAGACCTTTCAGAGTAAAAATGATTTTTTTCTACCACTGAAAAATAAGGAAAAAGAAAACAGTCCAGACAGGCAGCCCCTTCACATGTGACTGTCCAGCCTCCTGCCTAATCGCACCAAAAATCTGTCTGCCTGGGTTTTAATGATCACTCTTTCTCTGTCTCATTTCTTTATGGTTTGAAGCAAAATGATATTAATAAAACCAATCTGGATTTAGATGCTATCACAGGACACCGCTTCTGGGTTGACTGGTATTTTGCTATTAAAATCTCCCCAAGGACTTTTTCTATTTTACATATGAAGTTGCTACTAAAAAAAGCAAAACTGAATCCTCTTTTTTTTTCCTCCTGCGAGATCTCCCTTTATTCCTTTGTGTTTTGAGCCTCGTTAGGATGCGGCATGGCTTTGCTCTGGCCCTGAGGCCCAGCACCTTCCCCATGGCAACCCCACCATGACCCTGAAACAGGCTCCGGGCCTGGGCACGTGGAAATGGGCAGCACATGCCCCCGGCCAGGCCCCGAGGGCGGGGCCTCGGGCTCCACCTCCCAAGCGCACTGGGACCTGCGCTGGCTTCAGAGCCAGGGCCACAGGCTGAGAACGGAAAGAAGCCCATGAGTGCATCACGACAGCAATTCAAGGGGAGTACAGAGGTTTTCACAAAGCATAGTGGCGCCCAAAGGAGGGGACCACTCCAGCTGGAGGCAGGAGGAGGACCTGGCTGGTGCTGGGACCACATCAGACCTGCAAGAGCCACGGGGGTACCTTCCTGTGTGTCAAGGTTGAATTGTGCCCCCTAAGACGTCTCACGCTGCAGTCCTAACTCCTAGGACCTCTGACTCGCATTAGGAGAAGGTCGACACCTTGATCTAGGACGGCAGCCTCCAGAAGTGAGAGGAAACTTTTCTGTTGCTCAGCTCCCGCCTGTGTCAGGCTGTTAAGGCAGTGGTAACACACACCCGGGTGGGACAAGCGGTGTCTTCTGAACAGTGGAAAGTAACGCTGGAAACAGAACAAGGGCACAGCAGTGGGGCTTTGCAGTCTCGTCCTGGAGACACATTGAACAGACAGACGACACAGAACTCTGACTCAGTGTACCTCCCACAGAAAACAGATTCAAGACCCAAGGGGGCCCCGCTGGCTGCAACTCAAGGGTAAAGGCAAGAGGGCCCCATTCTCTGCTTTGGGCGACCACTGCCACCAACAGAGGGATCCCAAGTGGTGAGAACAGTGCCTGAACACAGCTGCTTAGGAGGCGCATCTTCCTGAATGAGAAGCTGTCAGATGAGGTACAGACACTTCCAAAATGCGATCCTGCTGTGCCAGGAGAGGACGTGGACCCCTTTCCCAGACAGACCAAAGGAAGAGCTGAGCACTGTCCTTTCAAGAAAGCCTGTGCCTGGGGTGCAGCCCACATGCAGCCAAGGCCCTGGGCTCAAGGCTGGGGCTGTGGGTGAGGGGACTGAGAGAAGAAGGAAACGGATTACAATTCTTCCTCCTCTCTTCCTCACCTTCCTCTTTAAAAACAACCACAACCTGCGTGCGCGCACGCACACACACACACACACACACACACACACACACACACACATCACAGCAGCTCCTCTGCAGGGACAGCTCAGAGGCTCATCCCCCACACTGTGACTGGTCCCTCTGTCCACGGACTGCACACGCCTTGTTCATGCCTCGTCTGCCCGTGCAGGGGCCCCTGTGTGCACGGGCGCCGCCAGCTGCTGAGGATGCAGCGGGCACTCGAGCAGGCCCTGCCCTCACGGGGCTCCTGTATTAGTGGAAGGAAAAAAAAATTCAGCAGGTTAGATACTAAAAGTGCAAAGGAGAAAAGAAACACAGGCCCGGGAGGGGCAGTGGGCGTGGTGTGGGATGTCGCCTTCTGTTGGGCTGGCCCGCTGGTTGTGGGGATGCGAGGCCCCAGGCCGCTGGCTGTCGAGAGAAGTCTCCTCGTCGTAAGGAAATGGGAGCATCTGTCCTGTCTCTGGAGATGCCGGTGGTGCTGGCGCCCAAAGGGGAAGGGGAAGCGGCTGCAGCAGGAGGGCCTGGGGGGCTTGTGCTGACCACCTGTATGCAGGCCCTCAGGGGTCTCCTCTGCACCCCTGGCCAGTCACCGGGTTACAAAGTGCTTGGCTCACTGGGCGAAGGGAAATCCAGGGGTGAAAACAGCTCATGTGTGCCCACCCGGCCACTCACAGATCACTAATCCCGCCAGCTGGAGGGGCTCTCTGAGCAAGTCCACGCTCGAGACAGCACTGTCTGCGGGCACCGTCGCGACGGGAGCGAGTTGTCAACCCAGCGAGGATTCCTTTTAATGCAGTTCTTAGATTTCGCGTATTTAATCACAGCCTCACACAAGGACATTCTCCTTTGACTGGCTTTTTCATTTCAGCAGCAGAGATGTCCCACAGGGCAGAAGAAAAAGGTCATTTAAAGACACCAATGAACTGAACCCACCTGGCAGTCACGGAAGCATATTTCATAGGAAAAGCCCGCGGTGCTTCTGAGACCCCCGAGGAGCCGCACCTGAGTGGATCACATTTTAGCAGCAGCTTTGGATGACAAAGGTCTTTGGACTCGGGCATTTCTGGGACTTTGAATGAGTGCTGATCAAACAGCCTTAACTCAGGTCCCTGAGAGGGGCCAGGCGTCTAAGCCAGCAGAACGCTGGGAGGCTGCGTGGCCCCGTGTTATTTCCTAGGCCGAGGTGGGCCGAGGCGGGCACGTTCCCACACTGGCCCCAGGGAACCAAGACCTTAATGAGAGGGACTCTACAGTCACTCACAAAGGCAAGTAATAATACTCATAGCTCCACTGAGGCTGGGCTGACTGTCATTTTATGGCCATTGACTGATTAACCCTCATCGGCACGCCATGCTTCTGGATGGTTCTGTTTGACCTATCTCTCTCACAGGCGGGCAGAGTGACAGAGTGGCCTGTGCCAACCACATGGAGTTGACACTGACCCCGCCCTCCGGGGCTGGGCTACGTACGCAGCGGGCCGGGATGCTTGACAGAGGACTCGGGCGCAGGGGCCTCGGCACACCAGTGAAAGAGTCCACCCCTGTGCTCCAAGGACACTCAAGGTCAGAGAATCAGCTCCGGGGCCTGTGTCACTTCACAGACGACTCCAAGTTCTTCCCAAGGGGTGTCACTGCCATGGCAGCTGGTCTGGGGACTTTGAAAGGCCTTTTGCGGTCACACAATGGGACCCTTTTATTGAGGTTTAGGTTGCTTTTTCTTTTGTGTGACGCTTGGGGACTTGAATTTGCCTGTGATCCCAGCCACTGAAACTGCACTGAACTTACTTCCTTAAAACTCTGCATGCTTTGCCCTGGGCCCACCTCCACCTTTCAGACAAATGCAGTCCTGCCTCAGGGAGGGACTGGGGAAGTCTGGACAGGGACAGCCACTGTTTCAGGTCTCAGGGCTTCTGCCACCCCCACCATGGCGGTGCAGTGGGCTCATGCTGTGTTCTAGTCAAACCTTAAATGTGCATAACCTCTCTCAGCGCCAGTTCCTGGATGGTTAACGCTTGGCGTGAAGTGCAGATGAGAACCACTCAAAAGCACGACATCTTACTGTTTCAGGTTGGCCCATCGGTTCACACTACAATTTAAAAACTCCTCCTTTCTTAAAGACAGCAGGTGTGGGCTCTCTGAGGCGGACCCCACATGAGAGGGGCTCACTTCTTGCCCGCCCTGGAGGACCCTTCCAAGGATGGGTCCTGGTTGTCTGTTTCTCTGCTCCTTGGTTGACTTCACCCCAGAAAGATGGAACCACTTATCAGGTGGGTGCCTTTGGTTAGGACACACTGGACCCACCAGGCCCCACCCCTGGAAGCCCGGCCCACCAGGGTGGGGGCTCTGCTCTGCCCTTTTCGGAGGGCTAAGCTTCAGTGTCCCCCAAACCCGTGTGCTCAGAGTCTTTCCCAGTATTCTGAGACCTGGCTCTGAGCTCTGTTAAATATGTCACTGGGTGCCCATCTGCTTCGTCTTTGTTTTCTAACAGCCTCCAGGGAGTGATTAGCAGCACCTCTCAAGGAGACATAGGATGGTGTACTGTGAGCTTTTAAATTTTAGCGTGGACCGATGGACCAACCTGAAACAGTAAGATGCCATGCTTTTGACTGGTTCTCATCTGCACTTCACGCCCAGCATTAACCATCCATGAACTAGCGCTCAGAGAGGTTATGCACATTTAAAATGCAAAACCCATTTGATAAGTGGAATGAGTCTAATTTCCAGATGCACTGCTCATGGGAGGCCCACATAAGATGTCTACAGAAGCAATGAGGTCGGCCGGGGGGACCATCGTTTAGACCCTTCTGTCTCAATACCCAGGGACCGTCAAGCCAGGAGGAGCGTCAGCCAGCAGCTGCGAAGACTTGTACTGCAAGGATCCCCTTCCTTCCTCCTGTCCTTTGGCCCTTCCCTGCTGCTCAAAGCTACGAGATCTGCTTTCACAGACAAGAGACGCGCTCAGCCAGATATACGGGTAGGACAGAGGTGAGTTTGCTCAAACTGACTACCAGATGGGGGTCTACATGACAGAGATCCATGCCTTCCTGTGCTGGAGGCCACAAATCTGAGTTGACATGTCAGCAGGTGGCTCCTTCTTAGTGCCTCCAGGGAGAATCTGTTCTGGCCTCTCTCCTTAACTTGTAGATGACCTGCTTCTCTCTCTGTACCTCGCCTCTGTTCAGTCTGTCTCTGTCCAGTTTCCCATCTTTGTAAGACACCAGTGATATGGATCAGGGCCCACCCTAAAGACCTCACCTGAGTTTCATTCCATCTGTAAAGACCTGTCTCCAAATAAGGTCACATTCAGAGGTGCTGAGGATTAGGACTCTGCACAGGAATTTTAGGGAGACAGAATCCAATCCAGAGCAGTTGTCTAAACAATAAACTATTGCTGGGTGGCCTGGGGGAGCAGTGGTTAGGTCTGCAGCCTGTCGCCAGTGTAGTCCACCTACAATGGGGATCCAGGTTTGCGTCCCGGGGCCAGCGGAACAGCCAAGATGAAGAACTAAATAAAAATCAAATGCTTCCTCCTCCTACTTGGTACCTACTCATTTTCATGCCTTCCTGCACCTTTCCTTAAAAAAAAAGAAAAGCTTGCTTCTATTTGTTGTGCTAACTGCTGTGACATTTCACACTGCCCCTGCAAGTACTCAGACTGTTGACTCAGAGGGTTGGGTTCTGTGGGCTGAGGAAGGGGAAGAGAGAAAGAGGATGCATTTTGTAGGATGGGGAGACAGACCCCCTCTCTCAGGCACCTGGTCAGTCTGGGCCAGGCATTATCCCGCAGGCTGAACGGCTCCCTTTAATAATCAAGTCCATGCAGGCTGAGTTACAAGACATTATCAGAGACAAGAGCTAGAAGAAAGGACCAGGTGATCCCCAGTTCCCAACTTGCTCCCTTTTCCGTAGCCTCTCTTCAGCCTTCGGCAGCAGGGTGGCCTTTCTCGTCCCCCGCACCTTTCCGGAGGAGCTCCGGCACTGGGGCGCCCCTCCCAGGCCTCCAGTTGGGACTAAGGACGCTCCAGCCGCGCCCTCCCTCAGGCAGGCGGCTGCTCGGCGCGGCCCCCTAGTGTCGATTTTGCAGACGTGCTTCTCCCGGAGTTTCTAAGGCCGGGACCTGCTGGGCAGGCATTCACTGCAGCAGGAGCTGGGCAGTCCCGATGCTCCTGCGACCCTCCTCCAGATTCTGGCAGAGGGTCACCTTGCTGTCCCAGGTAGTAGACGTCCAGCGACCCTCCCTCAATCCCTCCAAAGCTCCCAATACCCAGCTGACCATTCCCTCCCCGAGCACGAGTCCCAGCTAGATAACCCGGGGCAGCCCTGACCATTCTCGGAGGAAGGGGGCCCAGCTTATTCTAGTGGCCGTGGTAGCCGGGTTCTTGGATCCAGATACCAGGAGGGGAACCTCCCTCGAACCCACCACGTCTGTGACCACATCGCACATAACCCGTCTCCGCGCGCCGGGCCGGCCCATCACTAGCTGCGTTGTCCACACCTGCTCCCGCCCCCTGGGAAGCCACCCCCGGGGTCCGGCCTTGGAGATGCAGCCCGGCCTCTCAGACCCTCCCGGGTAGCGCAGCCGGTTCCGACACCCACATCCTGGCTGGACAGCGGGGACCCAGGGACCCTCCGACGCTCCACCGCAGCGTGGCCCCGCCCCCGGAGTCCCGCCCCCGG
>RJWH01011493.1:0-11968 GCA_004363575.1 Solenodon paradoxus | reverse complement strand
TTAAAAAAAAAAAGTTAAAAAAAAAATTAAAGGGTGAATGAATGATATGCATGCTTAAGTATTGGGGAGAAGCATCATGGTGTCTGCAATTTCTTCTGAAATTAATTTAAAAAAAAAAGGAAGTAAATTGAATCAATGAATGAGTGGATATGTACCAGAGCGAAATTAAGCATAGGATTAACAGTGGAATCTAGGTGGTGGAGACAGATGCTCATTGTAATATTGTTTCAGTTTTTTGGTGTGTTTGAAATATTTCATTATGAGAGGTGGAAGGGAAAAATGTGGAGGAGGGTCTATTAAAGCACTAGGGAGATGGTGTCACTGGAGGTGTATTTATACAAAGCCATCAGAGGCCAGCCATTTCACCTCTCTGTGCCTTGGTTTCTTCATCTGTAACACCTACTGCATAGGACCATAGATGCTGTGAGATAACCTCCATGAAATACTTTGCACAGTAAGCATCTCACAATGTGCAATACGTGTTAGCTGCTATCATTAAGGTTATTGTAACTATGGATGATATGCATCATGACCCAAAAGGAAGAGGAAAGAAGAGGAAAGGCTTTCCATTAGGAAAGTGACTTTCAAGTAAGGCGACTTGACTTTGCTCTCCAAGAATGTGATGGAGATATACTAATGGAGAGAGGTTCAGCATAAACAGTAAATTTAAAAAAAGAAATGAAAGTTAAAAGATGAGAGGGTAGAATACAGAAGCACAATGGACATGGAGTCATGGAGAAGGCTGGCCTAGTGGCTGTTTTAGAGGGTAGGACTAGTCTCCATTCATTCATTGGGCATGAGACTAAGTTCTGTCATATTCCTTGTAATATTAAACCTCAAGGCTCACACTAGGTAAGACAAAAAAAACCCCAGTGTAACTGGAAAACACTCTGGATTTCAAAGTTAAAATGTGGAGACTTAAATGAGTTCTTCCTTTGTCCCTATTTGGAGGAGGAGGAAGACAATAAAAGAGTAAGAGTAAGTACATCCTGGGTAGAAATCCATTTCATGATTTTATAATTAATTTGAATATCCAGATTTTCCCACATTCAAAAAATTCCCCTTGGAAATTGGTTTTGTTTCTTTCTGCTCACCAGAGTCCCATACTTTGACTTCTTATAGCTCTCTTTACTAAAGCAAAGCTTCTCTTTTTGTTGAGGGCAGAATGCCTTTCCTTTCTGCAGAGAGGAGCTTTTCTTTTTAAATCCCTGTGGTGTCCTGAACTCATTGGAGATGGAGAACTGGCAGATACCCTTGAGTGTATGCTGTATGGGCAGTGACACCAGTCACTGAAGCCTGTCCTCCCTCCTCCCAGGAATAGCCCCAGAGAGGTGTGGTAGGGGGGCAAACTGGGAAGATTGCACCAAACCTTGGTGACCCAAACCAGAGTCCATTCACTGGCTAAACTATGACCAGCAATTTGTGAATTTAATTTCCCTTTGAGTCTAATCTTCTAGAATCTGAATAACAAATTGACTTCCTGGGAACCTTCTGCTGCCTGGCATACCTGACTAGATTTCTGTACTTGCTGGCCTGGTATTGTAATGGGAGATTCATTAGCATTTCTTCTGAGACATTCTAGCAAGGTATTTATGCAGCTTCTGAGTATGGAGAGCATGACGCCTCCCCCCGCCCGCTCAGTTTTACAATGAAGAACTAAGGTTTATCCTTTTTTGCTTTGAAGGTTGGGCCTCTACACAACAGAGCTAAGTCAAAAACCAAAAAATGTATGGATAAAGAAAAGCTTTCTTCTAGCACATGGAGAGGGCCATTCTGCATATGCATGCGTATTATTTTTGGCCTGGATTAACAATAAGATCTAGACAAATCCAGAGAAGGAACAAACATTATCATTGTTCCACAGAGTTGAAAAAGGGTTAGTGCTATAGTCAAAGTCATTTCTAACAATTGTGTCTTTCAAAGTCTACAGAACTTATTAAACAGAGGATAAATGATGGAGATTTTTGACATTTCCCATGAAATACTTCTTAACATATTTAGACTGAATGATCTGTTGGGATTTGACTCACTAAGGAGTAGTCTTAGGTTCTGATATCAAAGAAATCTCATTTTCCTAATTCCAGAAAATACCATTGGAACAAATGAAGTAGAAAGCATCAAAGTGGAATAAGTAAAGCTGGCAGAACCTAGAGTAAGTGTCCCAAAGTCCCAGTGACTAAAATACAGTTGTGGAGGAGTATCCATTGTATGAAAGATGTGGGATTGCGTAGAGGCCTCAGGTGTACAGGGAATCCGTATGGATCCTCATAACTTACCGCAAACGACACAAGTAAGTCCTTGCGTGCTGTCTCGCTCCATTCCAGGATAACAATGGCGGGGTGGTGCAGAATTAGATCCTTTCAAGCCAGACTGTGCTACATCCCCTGTCCCCTCAATTCAAATTTCCCCCCAAATGTTACATCTTTGTTTTGGGAGTGTGTGTTTAGGGAACGCAAGTTCTAATCCTCCCTCTGTGGATAAATGTGAGTGTGTAAATTCGTTGGATTCTGTGTAAAGAACTGACTCAGGCTCTTTCTGAATAAATCATGAAGTAGGGCTAATCCTGCTTAGCTGCCAGGTGATGTCAGGAAGTTCATGACTAAATTTCTAGGTCAAGGGAACAACTGCTTGGATCTGGGGTCGTTTCAAGGCTGGATTAGAAATAATGAGATCAAGATTCAGTGTAAAGAAGAGGAAATGATGTTGTGAGCATAGATGATAGCAAGATTAGACAGAAAAGCCTCAAGGATTGTGCCTCATAGATTGATGTAAAGAAAGTTTTGGGGAAATCCATCTACTAGGAAGAAAGTGTTGGAGTCAAGCATTGCTTTAATCATCAGAACTGAGACTAATCCCCTTAGGAAAATAGCACCTAACAACACCTGTGAAGTAACCGTGATGACAGTGATGATGATTATACCAATATTCATGGCAGCAGCTTATGCTTCGCTGGAAAATAGTAAGCACTTCATACATGGACTCAGTAAACCAATGAATTTTCACCATTGTGTAGAGTTTTTAATGTGTTTTATTTAGCAGTTGAGAGAATGTGGAGTGGCTAAAATTCTTATCTGTAAGCTACTGTTCTAGGACTATAATTAGTGACATTTGTTGTGTGCCCACGAAGCATGAAAGACTCCATTTAGTTACAGGTCTGCTGAGAATTTGTAATGCTGTAACTCCAGTTATTGGGCTGGAAACACTGCAAAAGTAAGCATTTAAAATGCAGGTTGGCTATCAGATCCTTTCTGTCTCAGCAGTCTTCAGGCTACTTCTTCCTCCCCAACCACCACCGCGTTGACCAACTTCTCATGGATACAACCTGATAAAGCCTCACTTCATCCCCACCAGGTCCCTGGCAAGTCCTACCTGGTACTTCTTTATTGATCTGTAAGTGGGAAGCACCATGAGTCATGGACCTGTTCAATAAAACACCCCCATATTGAGTCTCCCTCATTTCTGGCTTCTCTTCTCCTCTATTATCTCACTCCTGCTTCTCTTAGATTCAGATCCCTAATAAATAATAGCACATAAGCAAACCTTTTCTATAAGCGCTGCTTTACGTGGAACCCAGGTCAAGATACTCAGCAGGGACCCCAAATTGCCTAAATTTTAGGGTTCTTTATTTGGGCATTTCTTTATAAAACATCACATGCTCTTACTGGTTTGTCTTGTTTTGCTCACTTTGGAGTTAACTTGGGTTATGTAACTCAGTATATTTTCTTTCCTTCTTTCTGTCTGTCTGTCCTGCCTGCCTGTCTGTCTTTTTTAAAGGCAAGCAGTCAGGAAGAAAGAGGAGGAAAAAGCACTTAATTTTATTTAGTTGTTCATCTTGGTTGTTTTCCCTGCCTCCAGAATGTGAACTCGGGTCCTTGGGATGTATGTGGACTGTGCTCTTGGTTGGAGGCAGTTAATCAAACCACTGCTCCACTGGAGTGTGCCAATAATTCAATATATTTTCATGCTGAAAATAAGGAGAGCTAGTTTAGGCATAGACAATCACCAACAGACAAACTTGAACATTTTTCAGTATATGCTATGCTTGATCTAGAAAAAAAATGACCTAATTGTGGTGTGTACATAGACATAAAGTTCTTACTTTGTGTAAACACTTGAGTATAAATTGCACACATACATACATGACTCTGATAGCAGGGGGAAATATGAAGCAGAATGTTAGAAAATAGTCACTGCAAATAGTCAAAGTATAATAAGGTAATGCGAAGAATCAGGGATTAGAAAGGCAGGTAAATAAAAAAAATGCATTCATATTCATCAAGATGCTAATTATGTGAATGGGGATAATATATTGAGAGAAGCTTAATTAACTAGGGCTTTGAAGAAGAGATATTTAATGACTGTTTTAGCATACTCAGAATTGATTGAGGAAGCCTTCTTTCATGAAAATTTCTTGGGAAATCACAGTGTATCTTTAACAAAGAAATGAAATACCAAAAAAAAAAAAAAAAAAAATCATGTAATGGTTGAGCTTCTCAGTACAATTTATTGAGTAACACCCACATGGGAGCACTGGGAAAAATATTATCTTTCTGACAACCAATGTGTTTTATTTCTGATGAAATCTGGAAATGGGGTTCTTGCCTTCAGACTACTTCAACCTTATAGAAGAAGAGACAAGAAGGACAAGTAGTCCACCAAAACAATGCAACAATAATTACATTTGATTTGAAATCCTTACATTAATTACAGAAGTGGGTTAGGATATCGGTAAGTTCTTATGGAATACTTAATCTATGTGAAATTAGGAAAAAATTTTCCTGGAAAACAATGTAGATATGATCTACTTTTTAATTAATTAAATTTTTTAGCTAATTAATTTTTGTAGTAATTGTTCTACACATTAAAATAATTTCCTATGTATAGGCTCCCCATTTCTTAGATATATGTCAACACACCATGCCCTCCACCAAATCACCAAGTGTTCTTACCCATTGTCCAGTTGGCTCCACCACCATTAGCCCCATCCACCCCATTCCCTGCTGGTCAACTCAGTTCCCTTGCAAATGTTTCAGGGTTGGTTATGTTTCATCTGTTCCTCTGTTATGTCTATTCACATTCCATCTATTAGTGAGGTCATCTGGTATCTATCTTTCTTCTTTTGACTTGTTTCACTTAGCATCATCCCTATAGAGCCATCCATGTTGATTCAAGTGACAGGATTTCATCTCTTCTAAGGGCCATGTAGTATTCCATTGTGTATATGTCCCACATCTTCTTGATCCATTCATCTGATACTGGGCACTTAGGTAGTTTCCAGTTCTTAGCTATTGTGAATAGGGCCACAATAAACATGGGGGTGCAGACATCTCTGCGGATGGGCGCTCTTGTATCTTTTGGGTAGATGCCCAGAAGTGAAATAACAGGATCTTATGGGATTTTCATCTTCGTCTTTTTGAGGAATCTCCAAACTGTTCTCCATAGGGGTTGTACCCATTTGCACTCCCACCAACAGTATGAAAGTGTGCCCTTTTCTCCACACCCTCGCCAGCATTTGTGGTTTCCAGACTTTTGTATAATAGCCAGTCTTTCAGGTGTAAGGTAATATCTCCCTGTAGTTTTAATTTGCATTTCCCTGATAGCCAGCGAGTATGAACATGTGCCTGTTGGCCATCTGTATATCCTTTTCAGAAAAGTATTTCTCCAGTTCCTCCTCCCATTTTCTGATTGGATTGCCTGTTCTTCTGTTGTTTTATGAGTTCTTTGTATATTTTAGATATTAAGCCTTTGTCAGAAATATCGAATGCAAATACCATCACCCAGTTAGTAGGTTTCCTATTGGTTTTGGTGATGTTTTCTTTTGTGGCGAAGAAACTCCTTAGTTTGATGTAGTCCCAGTTGTTTATTTTTCTTTTTGTTTCCTTTGATGGTAGAGTCGTGTCCCCAGAGGTTTCTGTATGGCTGACGTTATGGAAAGTCTTTCCGATGCTGTCATCTAAGAACTTTATGGTTTCTGGTCTTACGTCCAAGTCTCTAATACATTTTGAGTTGATTTTTGTGAATGGTGTCAGAGAGTGATCTGGTTTCATTCTTTTGCAGGTGGCTGTCCAGTTTTCCCAAACTATTTGTTGAAGAGACTTTCCTTTTTCCATCAAATGCTTTTGGCTCCTTTGTCAAAGATTAGCTGACTGTATGAGAGTGGGTCAGTTTCTGGTGATTCACTTCTATTCCACTAAGATATGATCTACTTTTGAGATTGGTATCTTCTTACATGGATTGGTAAATAAAAACAGGATTTTATTAATAACCGAAGGGGGAAAAACAGGACTACATACTAACTAAAGATCTTTTCAGGAGCTATTTGTGTCCAGTATTCATTGTTATTTACTGGTTTAAATTTTTATAGGGGCCTTACACTACATTGGGGAAGAATTGTGAATATTTGGCATGGCATGTAGTGTCCTACATGATGGTATCACTCTCCGCCCATCCCTCACTGTTTCCTCCTCACCCCAAAGTTTCTAGCCATATCGAACACTGAGCATTACCCAAGGGTGTCATGTTCTCTTACTTAGTCTTGCTTTGATATCTTTGCTCCTGCTGCTTAGAACTTTTTGTGCCTCTTTTTGTGAATTCTCATCTTTCAAGAGTCATCTTGTCCTGTAAGCATTTATGATTTTGGTTTTCAATTTTCTGCTGATCTGCTTCTTTTTCTTTTGATCCATTTTTAAAATGAATTATTTTTAGTTTTCAAGGAGTTAACCGCTTTTGATTTGTTGGAACTTATACAATTGTTTTCTAGCTGTCAAACTCGTATTTGAATAGATGACATTCTGGTGATTAGTCTCTATTTTTTTTTTTAATTTTAAAACTGCCTCCACAATGAGAATAATTTTCCAAGTATTGTTACAAATTATGCATTTACTGAAGTTATAATTTAGAGCAATGATCTAGGCCAAAAAATCTTCAAGTCATTTTTCATTCTTCTTGTTTCTTCTTAGATCCTGTATATCTGATAACCCTGCAGTTGTCTTGACTTGGAAAATAAATCTAGACTCCAACTACTTCTGTTAGCTCCACCTGGGTCCAAGCTATATCAGTCCTTACTTAGACCTTTCTGGTAGTCTTCCAACTTGACTTTCTGCTTTTGGTTTTTTACCTCTACCTACATCAGTCTGTGCTTCATGCAGTATCTTGGAATTAGTGTGATGGTAAATCATCCATGAACTCCATACCTTCAGTAGTCTCCCATCTCTTTCACCATCAAAGTTCAATAGCTTCAAATTCCTCCTAGGCCTTAAACAAATCTTCCTGCTGCTCAGTCCCCACCTCCTCTGACTGACGTCAGTTCATGATCAGTCAGCTCTTGCGGTCCTTGTGGACAGGAATCTACCTCTCTTGGTCTGGAATGATTTCCCCTGATAGCCAAAAGGATGGTTCCTTCACCTCCTTCCAGTCTTTGCTGAAAAGCTACCTTCTCACTGAAGGCTTTTCTCACCACTCTTTCTAAAATGGCAGACTTAGACACTGGCTGGTGAAGACAGGCTTCAGACCACCTTCATTGAGATCAGCCACAAGACCTGTCCAGGGCTGCCTGCCCCACTGAAGGCTTTTCTCACCACTCTTTCTAAAATGGCAGACTTAGACACTGGCTGGTGAAGACAGGCTTCAGACCACCTTCATTGAGATCAGCCACAAGACCTGTCCAGGGCTGCCTGCCCCATGAAGAAATGGGCACTCTAGAGTCCTGTGTACCTTCTGCCCAAGAGAAATGTGGAGTTTGATTCACATTTTCTGCATGGTCCTACACACTTAATTTTTCAAGTGCATGTGGTGAGCGGAGTTCTGCTGGACACATGCCTCGTTATGTCATAGGGCCTCAGCGTTGTCCTGTGTGGGGACCAACGGGACGACTTCTCGTTTCCCCTTTTTAGTTCTTCTTGGGTTGGTTGAAATTATCAAAACAGCATCAAATGGGATGGCAGTGGAAAAATGACAATGTAACATGTACACGGGGGAGCTACCATGATGGGGTAGGGCCCACTTTCATTGGGAAAATTGGGGTTTAAATCTTACACTGAGCAATGTTGTCTAGGGCCTGAGGCACAGGGAGAAGAAAGGGGGTGAGGCTTCATGGGACAGAGAGGGGATGGCCTTATGTTTACCCTGAGAGTAGAGATAGGTTCCTTAGATTTAGAAGAAGACCTTCCCAAACAACATTCTTCTTGGTCACTAGGGAACAACGATTATTTCTCTTAGGGTGGGGGTACGGGCTTAAAGAAAGTGGACAGGAAGGCTAGGGGAAAGGTCGAAGCTTTTCCTCCAAAGCAGCCATTTTTTTCAGCTTAAAGTAGTCTTCGTGGCTGAGCGGGCTCTCCACAGTCTTGGGGTGTTCTGTCTTTAGCACTTTCACTTGAATGACGAATTGACAATTAGGACAGGAGGGACAGCGAGATGTGCCTGCTGCTCACTGGAGAGAATCAGCAGAGTTCATCCTCATGCAAAAAGCCCACCTTCTTCCAGCCCTTGGCACATGGCCCGTGGAGGTATCAGCAGTCCTGGCAGCACTGCAGAGAGAAGCCATCTGTCCCTTCTGTCTGGATCACCTGAAAGACCCCGTCATCATCAAAAGCGGGCACAACTTCTGTGGCTTGTGCCTCCAGCACAGCTAGGAGCATCTATGGGACAGGTTCCCTTGTCCTGTGTGCACTACCCATCAGTGGGGGCACTTCAGTGGGAACCCTAGTTGGGAAGGATGGTGAACATTGCCAGGCTCCTCTGAGGGGCCAGGAACCAGGAGAGGCAGGCAGAGAGCCCTGTGTGAGCAGCACAACCAGGCTCCGACCCTCTTCTGTGAGGAGGATCTGGAATTGCTGTGTCCCCTGTGTACTCAGCCCCTGACCACTGGGGCCACCAGCTGAGGTCCATGGGGGAGGCCGCCTCTTACCATGGGCTCAGCAGTTTCATCGAGCTCCTGAAGGAGAAGGGGGAAGATGTGCAGAGGCTAGTGTCCACTCAGAGAAACAACTAGTAAACTCCACAGAAGACGGGAAAGCTGGAATGGAAATTAGCTTCTGAATTTGAGCACCTGACTGAAGTTGGAGACCAGGATCAAGAGACATCTCTCTCCAGGCTCGTTAAAGATGAGAAGGACATTCAACAGAAACTCAGTGAGAACCACACAGCATTTTTAGACCACATTTCCATACTCACAGGTCTACCCAAGGACATGGCAGAGAGGATTGTGATGCTGGAGGTGAAATTGCTGATGGGTATCAAGAGTCTCCAGGATACAGTTGAGAGCCTGGGGGCCCCAGATGTCTAGTTCTTCCAGCTAAGGAAGGAAGGCTGCTGTATTCAGCACTTCAGAAGTTATACATGAATTTGAGAAGTTACTCTAAGTCCTGAAACAGCACATCCTCGTCTGCTTGTGTCTGAGGAGAAAGTATGTCACATTTGTGGGAAAGGAAAAAATTTCTCAGAATTCAGAGGTTTTCTATTGATGCAGACGGCCTGGGATCTGAAGGGTTCTTCCATGGCCGACATTACTGGGAGGTACAGCTGGAAGACAAGACTCAGTGGCCTGTGGGGCTGTCTGTAGACTCCCTTTCCCGGAAGCAGAAGTGCACACTGTTAGGGCAGAACAGACGCTAGACCATCCAACTGCAGCGTGTGGCCTACTTCGCATAAGGTGCTGTTCCTGTCCCTCTTTTTCTGAAGGAAGAGCCCAGAGGGATTGGCCTTTATCTGGATTATGAGTTGGGTTTGACTTCCTTTTACAGTCTGAATGACAGATCTCACCTCCATTCTTTCAGGGAGACATTTTTCTGAAGAACTGAAGACTTACTTCTGTATGGGTTGTGATTCAAAAACCTCTTACTATCTGTCAGTAAGAGATTATGACGAATTATGAACTTATTTCATCTTTCTATAGTTCACAGAAATTAGGTAAACTTGTACAATAATCAGTAAATACATCAGCATCATTTAATAAATAAATATTCATTTGAATAAAAAAATAAAATTTTGCAAACTTAGTCCCTCAAATACACAAGTAATTGCTCTCTGCCCCTTTCCTGTCTTGTTTTTTTTCCATTTTGCTTATCACTGTCTTCCATACAAACATATACTTACTCATTTGCTCTTTGTTGGCTTTCTTACTTTGGAACATAGACCTTATCAGGGATGGGGATTTTGTCTCTTCTGTTCACTGCTATATCTCCTGTGATGAAAATAGTGCCTGAGATTGTCATAGGTACTCAGAAACATTTGTTGAATAATGAAATGAAAAATAAATGTGTGAAAGAATAGATGAGTTCAATGATATTAAGACATTCTCATAATGCAAAGTCAAAAGTTAGGGTTTAGAATTTTATTTCTAAATTTCTAGTATAAGACCAATTTTCTTTACTACATATACAGACAAAAGTGAGGGATAATATTGATAGTCATGATCTCAAAATGGGACATTTTATTTATTTTTAGATTTTTCTATAAGTATTGTCATTTTACAATCAAGAAAAAGAAGCCATTAAATCTTATTTTTAAAAAGTAAAATAATGATAATAAAACATAATCCCAAAATAGTTCTAGCTTCATACTGAATGATGAACTGGGTTGTCTTAACACCTCTGTCTTTCTACCATCTCTCTTTTCATTCCTTCTATCCGTCTTCTCTCCGTCTTCTGTTCTAAAACAGTGAGTAGTTTGGCCAAAAACCTAAAATCTTTGGTTATTTTGACGCTGCAGAGTCCATACGTCAGGAAGTTGTCAGATTTTCAGAATAAATTATTTGAAGATCTACTTTACTCCTACTGGATATTACAAATTTATTTTAGTTATTTGTGTTCTAGAATAGTATTAGGTGACCAGTTCGCTCATCCTTTAGTGCAAATTTGGAAGCTTGTTCTCAGAATTACATGATTTCAACCAGTGTTTTCTCGAGCACTTGTTTTCTCCTAATGTGGACTGATGGTAACCATGAAAACTACACAGATGTCGTAGGTGCTAAAAATGGATGTAACGTTTTCCTCTCTACCTGATTCTTTTCTGAGAGTCACAGAAAATAAACCAGTAAACCGACACTGGATTTTTTAATACAAAAATCCCATAGGTCATTTTGATCAGCTATTGTTGGTATTGCTTTGACCGTCAGTAGTGGAGACAGATGTACTGTTAGAGTGTTGATTTTCAGCGGTGGGTTATGCTCCCTAGGGATACTGGCAGTGTTTGAAGTTATTCTTGATTGCCACAGTTAGTGGCAGAATTGCTACCAGCATCTACTGCAGACAAGAGGGCTGCTGCTAAACATTCTACAAGATGCAGGACAGCCCACCTGCCCACCAACAAAAGAACATCTGACCTACAATATCAGTGCTGAAGATGAGAAACCATAGACTCTAGATGGAGAATGGGTTAGAGCAAGCACAGAAAAGATTGGCCAAAGAATGACAAGAAATGGTTCCTTCCTCCCTCCTTCCCTTCTTTTCTTGCTTCATTCTTCCCTTCCTCCCTCACTTCTTAGCAGATTTTTAAATATTGGGTAACTTTGATTTACAACACAGTGTTTTATTTTTTTAATTAATTGGTTTTAATTTTAAAGGAAAGGTTCAGGCAGGAATGAAGGTGAGCAGAGGCAGGCAGGAAGAGAGAGGAGGATGAAGCAATTTCTTTATTTTCTTTAGTTGTTCATCTTGGTTGTATTCCCTGGTCCTGGGTCACAGCCCAAGTCCTTGGGATGTATGAGGATTGTGCCAGCCAGAGGCAACGGACTGAACTGTTAAGCTACCAGGGTGCTCCACAACACAATATAAGTTTAGATATGTGGGTTCACTCTCCATCAAACAGATGAGAACATACCACATCCACCATCTCATTTCTGAGAGTTCCCCTCCATTATCCACTGGACCTCACTACCCTTGGCTTGCATCCCACCCCCTTCCCCACTGGTAGCCTCAGTTTTATTGTCAATGTCCAGGAGTTAGTTTTTGTTTTGTTTTATCTGATGGTT
>RJWH01011492.1:0-11972 GCA_004363575.1 Solenodon paradoxus | reverse complement strand
TAAGGATTTTTATTCTCCATGATAGTGATAGTCCTGGAACTCTAATGAATATCTACCTTTATGGAAAACCCATTTTGATTCTGGTTCATTTAATTGGTACTTTATTTTCTATTTTAGGTGAAATGTAAATAAGAAAATAGAGCAAATTATCAATAAAAATTTTATTACGGTGTACATAAATGTGACACAGGCAACTAAGGTGCCTAAGCTGCAGACCATGTAAAGCTTTTGGACCTGGGTTTGTGATACCAGGCTGGCATTAAAAAATTTACTGTTAATTTACATGTATCATGTTTAGAATAATTAAATGTTCTAAATCACTTGTGTTTTAAACAATAATGCTGAAATTATATATAGTCTTCAGTGGCATAATTTATTCAATTATAACTATCAATCAAACAAGGCTTCTACACATTCGAAGAGAATGATGAGCTATAGTTCATGTAATATAAATATATTTTTAAATCATCTTATAAATTATAACTTGAAAACTCATTTTCATAACTAATGGATAATACAAAGCATATATTATGTTATAAAATAATAGACTGTCTTGAAAATCATGAAATCTTTATCAAAATGTACTATTAAAACAAAAAAGTCACCTCAGTGCTTATTGAGGAGGAGGGGTGATCTGAGCAAGTGAAGAACAAGTGGGCAGCATGAACTGGAGCTTGTGTCTCACATAAAGGGCAGGCTCTGAACAGCAAAGTGTAGCATGGACGCGAGGGGTACTAGATTTAAGTAAAGGAAGACTGAAGTCCAGATTTATCCATGAAGCTCCCAAATTTTTAAATGCTGACTCAATTTATAAAAGCAAATTAAATAAATCCAGGAACACAGTCTATAGCTAACTTAGGTTCTTATATTTGCTGTGTTTCCAATTGGCTGTATATAAAGCAAATTTATTTAAGTAAAACCTTTCTTAATTTAGCATTCTATGCTTTTTAATTGGTTCTAGAATCTAATGCAAATAGCTACTAGATTCATAATACCATTTCAAGATATTTCCAATACTTAACTAAACACAATTTGTATTAATTCCTGAGATTTATCATCTAATGGGTAATTATCACAAGGACTCCTGAAGCAACATTATCAAAAGAATTGCTACTTATTTCATATTTTAAATGTTTATATATTTATTTTCTTTTTTCCTGTTGGTCATAGGCCTCAAACCCAGGTATTTAGTCTGCACCTTAGTTTTTTCAACTGTCTGAGCCACAAAGTAGTACATTTTTTAAAATCCCTGTCCCAGGTCTCAAACCCAGGACTGTAAGTTTTACCTGCCTTAGCAGCCTGAACCAGGGGTGTAGCTTCAATGTTTAAAAATATCATCCTAGAGATTGAGAGAAGGCTAGCAGGATCACAGATAGATACTCAAAGCACTATGAACCATTAAGGAAATGCAAACCAAAACCATGATTAGACGTAACCACATACCTGTTAAAATAGATACTATCAAAACAAGATGAATTAAATGATGTAAGACGTTAAGAAAATGAAACCTTGGTGCACTGTTGATGGGAATACAAATCAGTACAGTCAGTATAAAACAGTGCAGAGGAGCCTCAAAACAGTTTAGAATGATAGCATTCTCTGGTAACTCAGGCAATAAATCTGTGGCTCCATCACATTCAATGAACATCCAAAGGAATCTGATCTGAGATCCATGGTCACAGAGAAACAAAAGATGAACAACAAACTAAACAAACTGCTTCTTCCTCTGTCTTTCTACCTGCTGCTTGCCTACTTCATCTCTGTCTGGTTTCTATCTCTTTGAAAAAAATTAGAAAATGAAACTACCATATGATCTATTAATTCCACTTCTGGTATTTATCTATGGAAGATAAAAACACTAACTTGAAAAGATATACGTAACCCCATGTCTGTGACAATATGTACAATGTCCATGATAAAGAAACAACCTAAGGGGGGTAAGGAGAGATATGCAGATAAAGTGAGATGATAGATAGATATAGAAATACACACAATGAAAACAATCTCTCATAAGACAGAATGGAATTTTGCCACACGTGACAACATGAATGGAACATGAGGACACCATACTAAGTGAAGTAAGAGAAAGGTAACTACTATATTATCTTACATGTGGAATATAGAAACATGCAAACTGAAAAGTCTCAAGCTCAATGAGTGCTTACCAGGGTCAGGGTATAGGGAGTGTACAAAATGGATAATGGTCATCAAGGGTACATGCTTTCAGTTAGAAAAATAAGTGATGGGTATATAATAAACAGCAACAGCATGGTGACTAACATTATTAATATAGTGCTGCATTATTTGAAAGTTGCTAAGAGAATAAATATTAAAAATCCTCATCTCAAGAAAAATATTTTATCTGTGAGACGAATGCTAACTAGAATTATGATCATCATTTTGCAGTATGTGTAAATATCAAATAATCATGTTACATACCTGAAAGTAATATATCATGTCAATAATACCTATATTTAAAAAAACTTATTAAGCCAGAGCTTATCATATATAGAGTTTATCACAAAGCTTTAGCTAAAATGAAGATTCATAATTACTACTTTTACAATCAGGAAAATCCTGCTAGTAAGAAACATCTATTGACATAATGACATAAAAGAAAAGAAAATATGCTTATTTAGCTTTGATAAAGTTCCTTAAAACTATTAAAAAGACTACCCTAAAGTAACTTCATAGACTGTCTTAGAAATGATTGACAGTTGAAAAAAGTTTATTCATGCAGTCCTGCAACACAGGCATCTACAACTATGGGCCATGTAAATCCTGAGGACCTGGGAAGCAAATCTGTGACTTGAGATGAAATGCAATGGTATTATTCATTAAGTAAATGAACAGTCCATTTATCTTTACAGTCACAAGTTGAGAATAATAAAAGGCAGACTAATACTGCTGGAAAGCAGGAGGAACTTAACACCTACCAAACCACACAACTAAAGATTTAACTTTTTGAGATCTCCGAATTTATATATTACACTTATCCACTCAGTTGTTCTTAACAGGGCTGTATTTTGAATCTTAAGGACATATTTCTAAATACACATGTCCAGTCCTTATTATATTTACTCAATCAAAAATTTCAGGAAGATATAATAAAACCAAATATCTACTCAAAGTTTGACACTCAATTGCCAGTTTTCCAAATTGACCTGCATATATCTGATTATTTTGTCCTTTTCCTTTTTTTTCTTTTAACACTTGGTCAAAGAAAGAGTAATGATGTTTATCGGAATCATTTTGTTATAAAATAGAAATTTGTCAAGATCAACAAGATTTGTATTGTATTGCAAAATTATTGTTTTAAGATAAAACCTATTTTGCTCTCTTGTGTTAAAACCTATTTTGCTCTCTTGTGTTATTGACACTAATTTAAAAAAAAAGATGAAAAAACTTGAATTGTTTTAAGGAAACTAATTTTTCCTCCAATGTTTTCAAAATTATTTTCCATGAATGTATAAAGAAAAGTTCTTCCCTCAATTCTTCTTTGGAGTATTATTATTTTATAGGGAAATTTTAGACAATATTTCAAAATATTTTCATTGTGGGAATGTTTGCACTTCCAGATATGTAAAATTGACCCTACCCATGTCATCCAAGGGCATGTGGTGGGCTGCAGCAGTGGAAGGTAAGTGAGTACAGAAGAGAAATCAGAAGAATCTGTTCTGCTGTCACCTGCTCCCTGTGTGCAGCTCTGACTCCAATGAGAAGCTACTGAAGTGTGCCAGAGGTCCTCTCTGATGTTGGTGACCCCAAGGTGGCTCAGTGTTGGCAGAGTGGCAGAGAGAACAAATTGATTTCCTTGATGGGTATCAAGATGTGATCTGACCTCCTTCCTTGAGAGTCAGACCCTCGGGTCCTGGAGTGCCAAGATCCTCTGTCTGCTCCTGTACCCTGCCACCAACTCACACTCAGCTCCCCTTGAAAGTGACTGTGTCTCTATTCCTTGTCTTATCCCCAGAAGCTCCTTTTTCCTAAACCTCATTATAGACACCTGAAAATCAGTCACATAATCCCTTTCCTCACCCCTAGACCTTTAGTCCTTTGTGAGGTCTCAGACAACCATTCACTCTCAGACACTAATGAGATGGATATTTGAGCTTCTGGGTGAAAATGTAGTTGTGGGTCAAAGCTTTTCCATTTCCATGGTACCACCTATATCTAGATATTCCTGATTTGAATTTAGAGTTGTTTCCATGAAGATAGGACCTGATGTCTCTGTGTGGATAGATATATAAAAGATAGAGAGATATAGACAGTTTAATAAATTGAGGATAAATTGATCCATATATGTATCTAATATTTTGTGGATTAAAAAGCAAAACACATGGATTTCAAATATTTTGGTGAGTAAAATTGGTTGCTCTGTACCTTGTTTCTTGCTCTTATATCTGCATTGTATAAAAGCAGATTTTTTGCTATTGATATATTCTGATCACAGGCAGCATAGTGAAGAGCAGTGTTTCCACTGATGTCCCTCAGATTAGGATCGGTACCATGTTGTAGCAGAAGAGTTACACAGTTCTTCTGACTTTGGACCGCCTGTCAGTATCATACCAACAGAGAGATCATAAATTCTAAGAACCCAAAGGAAACATTCCACAAGCTTTACCACTTAGTTATAGTCAAACTAGATAAATGAGATAAATAACTAAATCCATCTCTGCTGACATACTAGCTCCTGTATATCTTAATCAGAGCCGTCTGGTTTTCGTTGTCAAGGAGGTTGACATTTTCTACTATGAGAGCTACTACTTCTAGATGTCCATTGGCACAGGCCAAGTGTAGGGCAGTCTTATGAGAGTGAGACAACTTCTTAGGAAATTATAGTGCACCATTGCAATACATACAATGACTTAAGTCACTATAAATATTAAATGGTATGTTATTCCTGTATCTTTGAAAAAAAATATTTTCTTCTGGAAACTACACTATTGATTGGCTCCTGTTAGTCACCTCACTCATGAAAGAGCAGTTTACTTAAATAAAGTGGAGGGTCTTTGGATTCAACTTCATTTCGAATCGTACTTTAATTCTATCACTTCTTAGCTATCAATTTGCCTTTCTATGCCTCAATTTACACAGCAATAGTGAAAATATCAATAAGAGTTATCTCTCAAGCACTGTTGTGATATTAAATAGGAATCTATGAAAGATGAAAATTTCCTAAAAAATATATAGCTAAATATTTTTAGAAAGGATTATTATAATTTTATAAGTGTTACCTCTAGTTTAGAGAGAATATATTTCAATTAAGTAAAATGATAGAATTATGTCTACTTTGAGATATCTTTTAAAAATTAGAACACTATTTCAATGATTGTCAGATGCTCATTTTCTCACACTATCTCTGTAACTGGAAATGCATCATATAGATTATTATACCTCACTACTATAATTTGTAGTATTTATAAATGTTCTTACAGGCACATAAGATACTGGGACTATATACAATTTATGGTGCTTTACATTAAATGAAATACAGTATAAACAATAGGTATATTGTAATTCTAGTCACAAGGCTGATATTTAAATAATTTAAGTTTCTTAAAAAGCATCATGTAGAAAGAGGAATAAAATAAAGTAAAATTTTTCTTTAAAAATGATTCTTAATTTTTTCAAGGAAATTTAAGCCAATGAAAACTCAGGATTCATATAAATTGGCTTCAATATTGAGATTTCTGGATGGTGTGTGAAAATCATCGATTTCCAATAATATTATTTTTACATCTACTTTACATTTCCAAAATTAGTCAATGAAGTTAACTTTTTATGATTCTTTACTGCAGAAATGCTTTTGTTTAAAAAGGAAAAAACTTCAAATTTAGATTAAGTGCTAGTACACTATACTTCAACATTCTCAACTCAAACTGTGAAATAGGACATTTTTAAGGATGAACGTATCCTGAAAAAGGGAAGAATGTATTTACTACATAACAATTATCCATTTTGTTTGATTAATAAAAATGAATAAATGTGAATTATAGAATTCAAAACACACAAATACATCCTATATTTACATATGTATATATAAAACCTACATTTATGTCATTTTCATTGGCCACATTCCATTTTAGTGATGTACTGGAAGTTTAAGAGATCCATTACATCATCTTAAGCAGTGATGAGAAAAAAAGTCCTTATTTCCTAAAGATATTTTTAAATAAATATAATTTATGGATAAGGGGAATACACTTTTGTAATTATCACCAAATTGAATTGTCTATTTGGAACATTTAAAACAACTTAAAGCAACTGTATGAATACCATTGCTTCTTACCCTTACTAATTTTGTAGAAAGAAAACATTATTTCATTTTTCCTTTAAATTAAGCTCCTTTTCCTACCTGCCACACTATTTTTATATACCCATTGGCTACATATACAGAGTAATTTTTCCAATTTCAAATTTGGTTTTTGAGTTTTTCATGTTGATTTTAAAGAATTCTCTACAAAACACAAGTATATTTTTTACCTGACAGAAACACTATTTGTCAGTACACTAGATAATGTTATATTTTGATATACAGAGTGCTTTTGGTTTTTTATGTCACTAAATAAATCTTCAGAAATTTTGCTGTGTAGTCATTCATAAGAATGTCATGTTCAACATAAAATAAATGTATAAATAAGTAGTTTCCTTCTGATACTTGTCTTATTTTGCACATTCCAAAGTTTTAATGTATTAGCCATTTGGGACTTCTGCAAAACTGAGATAACTCTGATAAACAACACAATATAAGTTTTAGGTGTGCAGGTTCACTCTTCATCAAATATATAAAAACCATGACTACCACCAAATTTCTCAGAGTTCACAAACACAGCTCATTAGTGGAACTTATTTTTGTGAGATAAAAAATACAGACACTTTGCTTTAAATAATTTTCATGTTTCGCTCCATCATTTTTAAATAATTCACTTTTTTCTTATTAATAGGAAATGCCATTAATATAAAATTCTATTATCTTATATATTGGCTATTTGGACATACTCTATTCTGTTCCTTTCACATATCTACATTTTCAGTTGTAGTAAATTTGCAAAATAATTCATAGCACATCTTGATACGTATAGTTGCAAGTCTTTGTCTACTATACAAAAAGACAGAATGTCTAACTCAAAATTTTTGAAGATGATATTTGCATTTGACTTATGTATAATTGATTTAAAAAGCTCACAATTTAAAAATAGTGATTCTATTCAAGAACACAGAGGCATCTTCCAATTCAAATCTCCCTTCTAAGGTCCCTCCAGAAAAGAACATATACACAAAGGAGTAAAACCGTATGAAATGGATATTGGAGTTTAAAATTTTTATCTCAGAGTTGATACATGATGGGAATGATTGTACACATCATACGTTTTTCTATAGTATATAAGATTATAGTATAAAATATGCACGTAAGAACAACATGATATAAATACTTAATTCCTTTTATTACTATTGATACTAGTTAACTCACTTTAAAATGGTCATCTAAATTATATGGAAGAGTCATTACTATAGGGGTTCAGCACCTAATGGTTTTTGGGTGTGCTGCTCCTAAAGGCAGCCTGAGTGTTAGATTTCACTAGGGTTTAGCAACACTCAGAGCAGCAGGGACTTGGTGGAACAACAGCCAATTTCCCTGGTTGACAGGAGCTGCGGGCTTCAATTGGCTAAGACTGTGAAGATGTAGTCCTCTCCCAGGCCTCCCTACCTCCTTTTATTACCTGTATTTCTTGTCAATCTCACCTAATTCATTGTCCTTGAGGCAAAGAATCTGCTGTACTTTTGCTACATTGCCCACCCTGGCAGCTTGGTGGATCTTCCCTACAATTCTGTTCTGGATGCGGTACCCATGCTGTGGGTTGTGATCCTCATGCCTGGTACCTGAGCTGTCCCGTGAGCTGATGGAGAAGGGCGACGGGTCCTTCTGACTAGAGAAGTCATAAAACTTCTTCATTGATACAGGCTGGCTCTCTTACCTTTGCCTCAGCTTGTATCTCCTCTTGAGCCCAAAACAGGCGCACAGAAAAAAAGAGCAGTCTCTCCACCTCAACTGCCAATTTCAGCAATTTAGAATCTTGAGGCCCAGAACACCTGTAACCTAACTGAACACAACTGTCATGAACATGTACATTTCAGAAGAAATTCTCAGCTGCAGTAAAGCTTCAGCCTCTCAAATCTCTTCAATTGCATGTGGGCGCAAATGTGTCTGGACTCTGGAAAATGTTAATCTGGGGTTTAGAAATCTGTCTGCATATAACTGGAGTTAGAGTGGCATGGAATTTAAGGAGGCTGAAGACTTCAATCCCAGATAAAATCCCTAAGAAACTTCCTAAATCTACTTACTCCTCAAAAAATGTTCTTCTATAACTTCCTGAACACTAGCCAGTCTCCACGAAATTTTGGTAAAGTGAAAACAGAACACTGTTTTCATGGTTTCAGAGATTGTAGTAATATGTGTCATCAAGCATCAGTGCAAACTTATCAGGAGAAACGAATACACATTTTCCATGGGAAACAAAAATGCATTTCCTCATACTTCAAATCCTTTAGCCCAGCATCAGGTTTACACTTTCTTTACTCTTATTTGTTTGCTTTCATTTTCTCCAATTAAATTTTTAATCAAGACTAATATTGAAGAATGGTTTAACAATTAATAACTTTAAAAAGGCTACTAACTTGTCCCAAGCCATCTTTTCTCATATTAATTTCAAATAGTACTTTCAATTACATTCAGTTCTGAGATCTGTTCTGTTTCTGGATTCTTGGCTCTGTTCCACTGAATGGTCTGTGTCTTTTTAGACTCCTCTGCATTAGTTTAACTTCCTTATAAACTCTATTTTCATTATGATCAATTTCTTTTAGCTTTTGTCGCTGAGTAGTCTTTTGCAATGTTTGCCTATTAATTGAGATCAGATTTTAATCACTATGCCAAATAAAAAAATTAATCCTGTCATTTATTGTAATTGAGTTAGGAAAATTGATTTTAAATGAGAGTCAGTCTCTTGAATCAGTGTATCCAAGAAATGACTCTCCCTATTGTTCTGTCTCCAGTTAGTTTTGGGTTTCCTTTTTCCTATGTAAATCCTGTACACCTCTTGATACATCTGTTTTGAATCTTTTCTTCATGGTTTCTTGTTCATGTGAATCCATTATTATTTGTAATTTTATTCTTGATACCTATGGATATAGTTGACACTCAGAAAAGGAAAAAAAGTAAGCTATAGTTAGTAATGGGGAGATGCAATATTGTGACAGCTTCTTCAGGTACAAAGTAGATGACAACTATTTTATGAGAAAGATATAATAATGAAAATGTCTGGACATGCCTTATGACTCGAGTGGCTAAGATGCCAGTGTGCAGACCATGCAAAGCCCAAAGACTGTGTTATTGACCTTAGACTAGGTAAACAACCAAAAATAAATAATAAAGCTATTTCTCCCTCTTCTCCATTTTTCCCGTCCTTAGAAATCATCTTCTTCCTCTCCCTTCTTTCCTCTATCTAAAATGAAGAAAATAGTATTTTGCAGATTAAAAATCAAGTACAAAATGACAGGTTGTTTTACTGAAAGGTAAGATAAATTCTAAAAACTTTATTTTGAGTATGGCTATTGTTCTTCAAATTCAACCAACCAACTATTAAAGTAGATAGCTAATAGGAACAGCTGTCTTAGAATTTTCTTTAGACTCTTTGTGCTCCTTTGCTTTATCTACTCAAATCTATTCCCAGATCCTGTATCTAATCAGCATACTGAATTTGTGCAATTTTAACTTTACCAAGAATCAAATCTTAAAAAGCAGCTCAGATATGTCATCTGTTGTCTATACAGGAGCTAAATCCTGAACCCTGGGTGTGAAGGTACTATGCCACAATCTGTTTTTGCTAAGAGTCAAATTTCAGGTTTTTCATATATCCAAGATGTGTGTTATGAAAGCACTGTAAGACTACTTGGAGTACCTGTCACATACAGAATGTCCCCTCTTGCTCTTTACCCTAATCCCATAGGAGCATAATCCATTTATTCATCAATGCTCAGTGCCTGTGGTGCTTCTATGTGAGCCAGACTGGTCTCCTCTCTGTCCCAGAGTCCCATAGTTTTATGTTACCTAGTAGAGAATTATCACCCTGAAGTGCAATGAAGATGGGCTTGCAGTTCTTGTCTCTAGAATATGCAGCAGTCAGAGAGAAAGGCTAAATCTTATTTGTCTTTGTAATCCAAAATTTAGCATAATACCTGGTTCATGGGAGTTGCTCAATACATGGTTAAAAACAGAAAGAAGAGAGAGAAAGAAAAGCAACAGAAGCAGAGAGAAGATCATGGCTCATTTCCAGGGTTTAAAGTAGAAACTAATATTTGAGGATGACAAAATGAGTCTTTTCGACTTGGACATCTCAATGGGAGAAATGGGGAGGAAAAAAGGAAGGGTTAACATATGAAACTAAGAAATACAGGTGTAGATCAGATTTGGTAAGAAATTACTAGACATAGTACTTGTCTCACTTCATCTGGCTGCTATAGTAAAATGCCATATACTGAGCAGCCTATAAACAACAGAAATTTATTTCTGATAGTCCTGAAGGCAAATAATTCAAGGAAGGTGTCAGCAAATTAGTTATATCACAAAAGCCCAATTCCTAGTTGACGGATGGCCAGCCTCTTACTGTGTCCTCAATCAGAAGAGGCAAGGGACCTGGAATCTCTTTTATAAAGCACTAATCGCCTCATGGTCTAATTACATTGAAAAGGCCACACCCCATCATATTACATCACACTGGGGGTTGGATTTCAATATATTAATTTTGTCCATAGCAAATGCTCTGAGAAATTGCATTACTCGACATTATCTCAACAAATATTTACTAAGGTCATATAAGCTTTCCTTAGAAACTCCTGCTCTTCCCCTAGTAAAAGTGCCTTTTATTCCCTTAAGCTTCAGCATGAACTTATCATCTCTTATCTCTTTTCTACTCTCACTTTAAAAACAATTTCATGCTGATTCGTGAATAACAATGGCAGAACTCTAAGAATGCCACTTCCTGGAATCTCCTCAAAAGTTCACCTAGCCAATCCCTTGCTCATTCAACAAATATTCATTAAGTACCTTCAATTTGTCCAGTACTGTCCAGGGGTGTAGCTATGAACTATTGTCAGAATGGGCAGGAAGGACACAGGAGAAGGAAGTACAGAATTAATACACCACCATGAGTTCAGAAATAGAATGTGCTATATAACTGGAAAGGAGTGAAATTTGTTTCCTACAAGCATACTCCTTCAAGACAATTAAAGCATATAAATATATACATATATTATGTACATATTATGTATACATATATACACATATTTATCTTCGTGAATGACAAATTAGAACCCTATGTAAAGAATCAAAAATAAGATTAAACTGGTGATTTCAAGAGGGCACAGAAGAAGAGTTTGGGTGGGTCATGTAGAGGGTGCTAATTGTATGGTGAAGAATGAAGCTGAACCATTAGTGGTGAACTTAATGTTGTGGAACATGCAGATATTGATTTGCAATGACTATACACACCTTAAACTTACACAAGTATGCAATTTTACTTCAATAAAATTTCTGAAAACTAAAAAATAAAATAAATGTGAAGAAATAGATACCTGAATTTAAATCCTAACCCTATTGTTTGAACTAAATTTCTTCAATTATCTCTAGCACCTTCAGTCCTTAGCTATAAAATGAAAAAAAAATAAAGGAAAGCAAATTCTACATTATTTTTGGATGAATACCATGAAAAAAGTCAAGAAAAAACACTCTCCTTACAGGTTGTTAGCAAATACTGATTTTCTTTGTATTAAATTTTAAAGACCATTGTTTCTTCATTGTCGTCATTTCTGCCAAAGTGTGCCTGCTTAGTGACACCTTGTGGTTGGAGTCATCAGCAAGTAGCTCTGAAAATTCATACAGAGGAATTGCCTGGACACCAGGGTGGCTCTAGCCA
>RJWH01011491.1:0-11970 GCA_004363575.1 Solenodon paradoxus | reverse complement strand
GTTTTTGGTGCTGTTTACTTTATGACATTTATTTGTTTTCTCTTTACCCATCATTTGAGTGCTATCATACGATATCTGTCCTCCTGGCTTTATCTTGCTAAGCATGATACTCTCCAAGTCCATCCATGTTGCTGCAAATGGCAGGATCTCTCCCTTTTGATGGCTGCATAGTATTCCGTAATGTATGTGTACCACATCTTCTTTATCCACTCCTCTGTTCATGGGAATTTAGGTAGTTTCCAGCTCTTAGCTATTGTGAATTGTGATGCAATTAACATGGGAGTGCATATATCTCTTCAGATAAGTACTTTTGTGTCATTGGGGTAAATGCCCAGTAGACGAATAACTAGATCATATGGAATTTCCATTCTCAATTCTTTGAGCACCCTACATACTGCTTTCCAGAATGGTTGCACCACTTTACATTCCCATCAACAGTGAATTAGAGTTCCCTTTTCTCCACATCCTCTCCAGTACTTATTATTTCCATTCTTTTTTTTTTTTTTTTTATAATAGTCATTCTTACTGGCATGAGGTGATATCTCATTGTTGTTTTGATTTGCATTTGTCTGATGACAAGAGACATAGAACATCTTTTCGTGAACCTGTTGGCTATTTGTATGTCTTCCTTAGAGAGGTGTCTATTAAGATAATCAGCTCATTTTTTGATTGGATTGCTTATACTTTTGTTGTCTAGCTTTTTAGTTCTTTGTATATTTTGGATATCTTATCTGAGGTGTGAGAAGAAAATATCTTTTCCCATTCATATGAATGCCTTTTTGTTTTTATGTGAATTTCTTTTGCTGAGTAGAAACTTTTTAGTTTTATGTAATCCCACTTGTTTATTTTGGATTGGGTTTGCCTCACAATGGGAGTTGAGTTGCCAAAGATAACTCTTAGGTCTGTGTCTAATAATATTTTGCCTCTATTCTCTTCTAAGTGTTTGATGGTTTCTATGTCTAGGTATTTAATGAATTTTGAGTTAATTTTTGTGTATGCTGTTAGGTAATGGTCTAGTTTCAACCTTTTACATGTGACTCCCAGCACCATTTATTAAAGAGGCTGTCCTTTCCCCATTGTAAGTTTTTGGCTCCTTTGTCAAAAATTAGGTGTCCATATATATGATGATTTATTTCTGGACTTTCAATTCTGTTCCAGTTGTCTATCTTTCTGATTTTACACCAGTACCATGCTGTTTTAATTATTATTTCTTTGTTGTAGAGTTTGAAGTCAGGGAGCATGACTTCTCTATTGTTGAGTTTTTTTCTTGAGGATTGTTTTTGCTATCCTAGGTTGCTTGTTGTTCCAGATAAATTTCATTTTTAGTGTTCTATGTCTTTGAAGAATGTATTTGGAATTTTGATGGGGATAGCATTGAATCTGTATATTGCCATGGGAATTATGGCCATTTTGATTATGCTGATTCTTCCAATTCATAAGCATGGAATATCTTTCCATTTCTATGTGTAATTCTTCTATTTCTTTTAGCAATGTCTTATAGTTCTCAAAGTATAGGCTCTTCACCGCTGCTTAGGTTTATTCCAATGCATTTCATTTTTTGGCACAGTTGTAAATGGTGTTGTTTTCTTCAGTTCTCTTTCTGCATTTTCACTGTTGGCATACTGAAAGGCAACAGATTTTTTATTATTAATTTTATAGGTTTCCACTTTACTACATTTGTCTATTATTTTTAGCAGCTTTTTACCTGATTCTTTGGGGGTTCTCTATGTATATTACCATGTCATCTGTGAAAGTGATAGTTTCACTTCTTTCCCTATTTGGATACCTTTTATAACTTTTTCTTGTCTAATTGCATTGGCCAGAATCTCCAGGACTGTATTGAATAGTAATGGTGAGAGTGGATATCCTTGTCCCTGATCTTAGGAGAAAAGTTTTCAGTTTTCCTCCATTGAGTGCAATGTTTGCTGTGGTCTTGTCATATATAGCCTTAATTAGGTTGAAGTACATTCCTTCTATACCTATTTTTAGAGGGTTTTTAACATAAAAAGGTGTTAAATCTTGTCAAATGTTTTTTTCTGCCTCTGTTGAGATGATCATGTGTTTTTCCCCTTTTTATCAATATAGTCTATCACATTTATTGATTTGCATATGTTGAACCATGCCTGCAACCCCTGGAATAAATTCCACTTGAATATGATGTATGATTCTTTTTATATGTCATTGAATTCAATTTGCTCTTATTTAGTTGAGAATTTTTGCATCAGTATTCATTAAGGATATCGGTCTATAGTTTTCTCTTTCAGTGTAGACTTGATCTGGCTTTTGAATCAGCATAATATTGGCATCATGAAAAGTGATTGGAAATTTTCCCTCTTCTACTTTTTGGAGCAGTTTAAGGAAGATTGGAATTAATTTTTCTTTGAATGCTTTGTAGAATTCGCTGGTGAAGCTGTCTGGTTCAGGGCTTTTGTTTTGGGGAAGGTTTTTGATCACTGCTTTCAATTTCCTTGCTTGTGATTAATCTGTTCATGGTTTCTAAATCTTCTCTGTTTAGTGTTGTGATATTGTACATTTCCAGAAATGTGTCCGTTTCTTCTAGGTTATTCTGTTTATTGCCATATAGTTGTATGTAGTATTCTCTTATAGTCATCAGTATTTCTGTTGTATATGTTGTGATTATTCCTTTTTCATTTTTTATTGTATTTATGTGTGTTTTCTCTCTCCTCTTTTTTATGAGTCTGGCTAATGGCCTTTCTATTTTGTTTATTCTTTAAAAATACCAACTTTTGGATTCACAATTTTTTGAATAGCCTTTCTGATCTGTATTTCATTGATTTCTGATGTAGTCATTATTATTTCATTCTTAACTGTTGGATTTAGGTTTTTGTTTTTCTGTTTTTTTTCTAGTTCCTTTAGGTGATGGTTTAGATTTTTTATTTATGATTCTTTGTGTTTTCTGAGGTAGGATTGTATCTCTACAGATTTCCCTGTTATTACTGCTTTTGCTGCATCTATAGATTCTGATACATCATTTCTTCATTCTCATTTGATTCTAGATATTTTTAAATTTATTCCTTAATTTCCTCTTTTACCTATTGGTTGCTCAGCAAAATGTTATTTAATCTCCACTCTTGCGGTTTTCCTCTCTTTCTCCTTTTTGTTGATCTCTAGTTTGATGCCGTTGTGATCTGAAAACATGCTAGATATGATTTCAGTCTTTGAAAATTTACTGAGACTTGTTTTGTGTCCCAACATATGGTCTATCCTTGAGAATGTTTCATGAGCACTTGAGAAGAATGTGTATTCTATAGTTTTTGGGTGAAGTACTCTATGTATGTCTATTAGGACCAACTCTTCTTTTTTGTCATTTAAAGATCTTGTTTCTTTGTTGATTCTCTGTCTGGATGATCTGTCTTTTACTGAAATAAGAGTATAAAAGTCCCCTACTATTATTGCAACATTTCCTTTTATCCTCATCTCACTCCTTAATTATCAGCGTTACTAGGTTTTGTTGCCAGCTACTTAAGAGATACACCAGTACATAGGGGGACTATTGAAGAAATGTCTGTAGGGAGGCATCTGGGCATCAAAGTTAAAGCAGTCAGCCCCTCTTTTTTTTAGAGAATCGTAGTAATGATTGCACAATGGCAACTCTGCTTCCCAAATTAATCTTTTCAAAGCAGCCACTGAACAAGGGCAAACAACAGAATGTAAAGTGAAGTAACTGAGTGCTGAGGAAATGCGGTTTTATCATAAAGTATTTCCTGGAGAAAATACAGTATGAGAAGATGACAATTCCCATAATTATTTCATCATCAGGAGATCACTGGAACTCTTCTAGCCAATGCTTCAATATCAGTAGTAAGCTTGGTATTTTCAACTGTGGTATGGAATTATTGGCCTATGTTAGGCAATATTTATTGTCGTGTAGGTCTTAGAGAGCACAATGTTCTCGAGGACAGTTGGCAGGGGAACAACTTACTTATAAGCTTCTAATTGGTCTGGGAAAGGATGAAATTTGCGACCCGAAGTGCCAAGGGAACAGGTACACAATGCAGTTTCCTTAATGAAATTTTGGTTGATAAAGAAGGGGAATCTTACTGATTTTTCTTTATGTAGAGTGTCTAGAAATGTGGAATTGGACAATGAAGTACAGAATAAGGCTCATAGTCACCTAGCATATTAGTAGCCTTTAAATCTCCGTTGAATTCCCTCAGAACCAATGTGAATCAGAACAATAGCCAGGTCCTCAGAGGAAAGTCTTTGGTTGCAAGACAAGAACGCTGGGTCCTGAATCAGGCTTGAAATCTTATTTTCAGTATGACTTTGAACAGATTACTTCCTTAATATGAATATTGAATTTATTATCTATCAAACATGAAGTAGTATCTTCCTAACTATGTAGCTCATCATCAGTTGACTTTAGAATACAACAATCTATATTTACCATATGGTGGTTTGAAAGGGTTGTTTGATGGAGAGGGAGGGGAGTAGTGAGAATTGAAGGGAATGTGAGTATAGACTCTATTCAATCAACTGTATCATCCAGTAGGCTGCCTGACACTTCATCTCTTCTTTATGGAATGAATTGTGTCATGTGCCAAATTAATATGTGGAAACCCTAACTCACTATGTGATGATATTTGAAGATGAGGTCTTTGCTCCCAAATTAGGGTTTAGATGGGAATAATGAGGATGGGACCCTCATTATAGGATAAGTGACCTCATAAGAGGAGGCGCAGAGGACTTGCTCTGTCTTGACCATGAGAAGATATAGCAAGAAGGTGGTTCTCTGCAAGTCAGGATGAGAACTATCACCAGAAACTATCACCAAACTGGCACAGTGATCTTTACATTTCAGCCTCCAAAATTATGAGAAAATACATTTCTGTCGTTTAAGCTGCACAGTGATATTTTTATGACAGCTGGAGCAGAGTAAGAGAATTATTTTCTCCTGAAAAGGATCTGTTATGTGACTTGTAGTAAAAGGAAATCTAATACCATTTTTTTTCTTTTTTTGTGACTGTAAAATAGACATTTTAATGATTGAATGGGAAAAACAGAGTCCAATAGTAAACTATCACACAAAAAGTTAAAACATTTTAAATGACTGTGTAAATTGGTATTGACATACCAATAATTAATTTTTGTTAACAATAATTTTTATGTCACTTTACTGGAGGAAGAACTCTCTATGTATTTATGTGTGTATATATATGCATACACATAAGATTTGTGTATAAATTATTAAAAATATTTTTGTTCTTTCTTTTATTTACCTTATTATATGCATTTTAGGATATTAAAAGGGCACCTCAATCTGTGTGTATTTCATACCCCACCCACCACCAGAGTTCTAGTGCCCTTTACTGCCACCTTCTTGTTCCCTTCTTCTTCTTTCTCATCATCAACCTACCTAGTAGCCACAGTCTTGCATTCTGTGAATTTTGTTGAAATTTGTCTGTTTATTTTGTTTTTTTATATTCCATGTATGAGTGAAAACATCCTATACCTTTTCTTTCTAGCTTATTTTGCTTAACATGATCCCATTCAGTTCCATTCAGATTATTACCAAGGACACAATTCTGTCTTTTTAAGTAACTCTGCTGCTGTGTACACAGGGGTGCAGATGTTCTGTTAATTATTGTTTTGAGTTCTCACAAAGTATATGGTTAGATATGGGACTGCTGGATCAAATGATAGATTTTATTTTTTGAAGAATTTCCATACTATTTTCCAAAGAAGTTGCACCAATTTACATTCCCACCAACAGTATAGGGGGGTTCCTTTTTCTCCACACCCCCTCCAACACTTGCTATTTTCAGTATTTTTAATAGGTCATTTTTACTGGTATGAGGTGATATCTTATAATGGTTTTTATTTACATTTTTCTGACATTGAGTGATATAGAATATTTTTCATGTGCCTGTAGGCCACTTGTGTGTCTTCTCTAGAATGTTGTCTGTTCTGCTCCCCTCCCCATATTTTTGAGAGAATTATTTTATTTTTTGTTGTTGAGGTGTATGAGTTCTATGGATTTTGGAGATTAAACTCTATTGCATGTTGTACAAGTATTTTCTCCTATTCAGTGTATTTCTTTTTTGTTTTGGTGGTGTTTTTTCACTGTACAGAAGCTTTTTGGTTTGATGTAGTTTGCGTTGTTTCTTTTTACTCTAGTTTTTTTGCTCTATGTGTTACTTCTCCAAAACCATCTTTAAGTTTGATGTCATGGAATGTTTTTCCTGTACTTTCTTCTTTGTATTTTATGATTTCAAAATTTATGTCCTGGTCATTGATCCACGTATAGCAGTAATGAGTAATCCATTTTTTCTTTTTTTTTTTTCACTTATCTGTGCAATTTTCCCAACATTATATGTTAAATAGACTTTCCTTCCTCTATTATAAGGTCTTGGATCCTTTGTCATGGATTAATTGTAGTTTTATTTCTGGGCTCTCGGTTTTAGTCCACTGATCTGTATGTCTGTTTTTGCACTATTACTTTACAGTTTTGATGGGAAGTCACTCTTTCAGGGATTGTGATTTCTATGCTGATTTTCGTCTTTTTTTCCTAAGGATAGTTTTGGTTATTTGAAGCATTTTGTGGTTCATACAGAGTTCAGTATTGTTTGTTCAATTTTCTTGAAGAATGTCCCCAGAGTTTTGATGGGAATCATTTTAAATCCACATATTGTTTTGGATAGGCTAGCCATTTTAATTATGTTAATTCTTCCAATCCAATAACATGGAATATTCTTCCATTTCTTTGTGTCTTCTATATTTTTTGATAATATCTTATAATTTCAATATAAAGATCTTTCAGTTCCTCTGTTAAGTTATTCCCAGAGGCATTTATCTTTTTTGCTGCTATTGTGAATGGGATACCTTTCTTAACTTCTTTTTTCTGTAGTTCATTTGCATGTGGAAATGCTGATTTTGTGTGCTGAGTTTATATTATTTACTGTATGCATTTATTGTTTCTTAAAAAATGTTGATGGAGTCTCTAGGATTTTCTAGGTATAAATAGCATGTCATCTGCAAATAATATTAGTTTTATTTTTACTTTTTCAATTTGGATTTTCTTTTATGTTCTTTTCTTGCCTTATTGCTCTGGTCAGGCTTCCAAAACTATGTTGAATGGTAGTGGTGATAGAGGGCAACCTTTTTTTATTCCAGATCTTAAGGGAAATGCTTTAAATTTTCCACCATTTAGTGTGATGTTGGCTGCAGGAGTGTCATATATGAATTTTTCATATTGAGGTATGTAACATCTATTCCCATCATGAATAGATATCAAATGTTGTCAAATACTTTTTCTGCATCTATTAATATGATTATATGATTTTTGCTTTTCCCTTTGTCAATATGTTACAGTGCATTATTTAATTTACACATGTTGAACCATTCTTGGATTCCCAGAATAAATCCAGCTTGTTAATGATGTATGATTTTTTAATGTGTTGTTAAATTTGGTTTGCTAAGAATTTTTTTTTGACTATTTTTGCCTCAGTGATAGCGATATCTTTTTTGGTGTTGTTCCCATCTGATTTTGATTTCAGGGCAATGGTAGCCTCATAGAACATATTTGAGAGTTTCTCTTCTTTGATTTTATGGAAAAGATTTTAAGGAGGATAGGGTTAGTTCTTCTTTTAGTATTTGGCAGAATTTGCTAGTGAAGTCAGCTGGTCTTTTTTTGGGGAAAAAATCTTGATTGAAACTTTAATTTCTGCACTTGTGATTGGTCTGTTCAAGTTATCTCTGTTATCTTGCTTTAGTTTTTAATGCTACTAGTTTGAATTTATGTTCTTGAGAACATAGACCCTGACTCTTTACGAGTCTCTTTTGAGGGATAATACAAATGATTTGTTCCATTGTTATTGTGAGAAACTGGGCTTGATTATTCTCCTTTGCTTCAAAATAACACTACTTTGCATACTTGTGTATGCACACACACACAAAATCTACTTCACACCTCTTGTGTATTTTCCTCACTAGTGTGTCTTTTCATTATGTTTTCTACTTCACATGGAAGCAAAGAAGCTGGAACATCTTTATAACAGAGGTCAAAACTGTCGGTTTATCTTCTTTTGTGACCATTATTAAACTGTTTATATTTTTTTTCTTAGCCATGGGCTACCTTTTGAGTTCCATAATACATGGTCACTCTGTCACTATGTGTGTCCACAACTCTATTCTGTTACTGTATTAAGGATTATGGTTGTTGATCCATTAACAATTCCATTCAGTTCATGTTTATTGAGCACCTGTGGCATGCATGTTCTGTTTTGAATGCTGAGATACATTGAATAATATGAATGGAAAATCAGTTTTTTGTCCTTATAGTGTTTATAATCTAGTAGGGGATGACAAAAAAAACTATACAGACAAATGAATTTTAAAATAATTTTAACTGATAACTGCTATGAATAAAGTGGACTAAAGAATATATGGCTTAGTGACTGCTTTAAGTAAGTTGATTAAGGAATTTTTCTCAGAGAAAGTTATAAATGAGTTTTGATCTAAGTGATGAGAGATGAGAGCTATAGAATTTCAGGTAGAGACTAGTGTGAAAGTCTTAAACTAGAAATATGGTCGGCATATACATTGAAAATAAAAAGAATTCATGTGTCTGAAGGTAGTGATGGAGACAGATGATGCCAAAAGATACTCAGGGGTCATATTATAGAGGGAGGTTCAGAATACTATTATGAAGAGTTTGATTTTAATTCTGAGAATAATGGAGAGCTATTGAAAGGAAAAATAAGGGAGTATTAGTAAGAAAACCTAAATGAAGTACATGACACATGATAGCTTCCTACTAAATAATGGTCATTATTAGCTGCTTTATAAACAGTGAGATAATTAGTTACATAACTGAATCTAGAACCCAGGTTATCTCACCCCACATTCATATATTTTGCATTCAGCTAGACTGAGTTATACTGCTATTAACAGTTCATTGTCTCAGTTCCAAGTAATAATGATTATTTTCATTAGATCTGTTGTTTAGTTAACTCTATGAAAGAAGAGCAAAATATAATACTAGAAATTTGAGTAAATCAAACTAAATTACTTTTTTAAGTGCTGACTAATAGCTAAATGAAAGCACTTAGATAGTTGAATAGGGGCAAACCAATGTCAATATATGTCTCCTCATATCTACTCTAGTATCTATCCAGTTAGCCTGTTCATCCAGTCAGAAACCTAAGAGTCATCACAATAGCCATAGGAGATTAATATTACTGTCTCTTTTTTACAGAAATCAGGCAAAGTTAGGAAAGGGCAACTTGGTTAAAGTAACAGATTTAGTTACTTGTAAATCCAAGATTCATATCTAAGTATGTTTTACTGTGAAGCCAATGCATTTTCCACTTTATAATGCAATAGTTCTCCTTTATCAGTGAGTGATATGCTTCAAGACCACCAGTAGATGCCTGAAATCATGGAAAGTACTGAACCCTGTACGTACTATGTTTTTTCCTCTATACACTTACAATAAAGTTTAATTTATAAATTAAGCAGAGTAAGAGATTAACAATAACTAATAATAATTTAAGACCATATTTTTATAAGCATTCTGTGAATGTTCTGCCTCTCTCTCTCTTGCTCTCATTCTCAAACTACCTTATTGTAAGCAATATTTTCTTACTGCAGTGGATCGTGGGTAATTTGACGCTATGGAGAGCAAAAACAGAAATGAAGAACTACTGTACTACATTTTGTACCTAGTGGGCTCCCTCTGAAACATGCCTTTGAACTTACACCTTTTGAATATTAGAAGTGGGAGAAAAACTCTGCAATCTCTTGCGTGGCAGAAAAAGAAATGGAGGTCCATAAGAGTAGAATTACTAGCCAAAGACAGGGCAGCTAGTAAGTGGCAGAACTGAGTTCAAGATCCATCTCTTCAGACAATATGCCCATTGCTCTTTCTAATTTGGGGCTTGAAGATAGGGCTGATCTTAGTCCAGATGCACAAGTGTTTACCATCACAGAACTACTGACCTCACAGGGACAGTAGTAATAGATCTGACTGGAATTTGGATGCAAAAAATAGTGGCATACGTTGTTTTTTTAAGTATTTGCACAAACATAAGACATTATTAAGGAGACCCTGTTTACATAGTAAATTTTCAACCAACTTCAGATTCCCTCAGGGGAGGGTGATTCTATATTATTGATGTATTTTGCTTATGTGTTTTATAGTATATGATGTATATTGCTTAAATACTACACAGTTGGCCCATGGATAGAAACCCAAGACATTAAAAAACTTTA
Source organism: Solenodon paradoxus (assembly GCA_004363575.1). Classification (NCBI taxonomy): domain Eukaryota; kingdom Metazoa; phylum Chordata; class Mammalia; order Eulipotyphla; family Solenodontidae; genus Solenodon; species Solenodon paradoxus. The sequence goes on along the minus strand of RJWH01011491.1, from coordinate 1,737 downwards.
TCCTTCTAGAAGAAACAATAGGAGATAAAATGCCGAAGGTATACTTTATAAAAATAACAAGGTATTGTAGATGAGTTTGGTGGCTTTGTGCATTTTGTTGAAATTTTTATTTGGAGTGGAGGGGAGCCAACAACTGGAAAGGCCCTTTCACCAATAACTATTGATTTTGGTTATTCAGTAAAAACTGATCGATTATGATGTGTTTGCCTGGGCCCTAGAACTTGAAGAACTTCAAGCATGCAGACAAGTTTTTCTTTGAGTAACTCTAAATTGCTTTTCACATTTCTGTTTTATGCCTGCAGAGGGAACACACAATAAATTTGGGTAAGAAAGGAGCAGGCAGAAATCAGAGCTGATGAATTCTAAGCTTACATAAACTAAGTTTTCCAATCCCAGGTGCTTTTCTTTGTCCCTGTCAGTAGACTTAGTAAAACAAGACCGATGTTGCAAGTCTGCCTAACTCCTGCTCCATTACTCAGGGATTTTGGAGATGAGGTATTGCAATTGCTTTGTTGAAATAGAAGAGGATTTAGTGGACTTGGATATGACGGGGAGAAAGAGGGAAGAGGGTGCAATGGCACATCAAGCAGATGACTTGTGTTCATAGGAGATATGAAAGAGGAGCATGCACAGAATCCAGTTTCCTGCAGTAACCACAAGTAACTACTATTCTTACTTTCCTGAAGACACTGCAGGAACCCAATTTAGCTCTCTTGACCCTGAGAGTTTAATCTCAGAGAAGGATCAGAGCAAATACTTGCTGGTTTGCCTTAGCAGTGATATTTACATAATGTTGTTGATTTTTTAAAATTTTAGAACTTGAACAACTTTGTTAAATCACACTGTGAGTATTTAGCACTCTGAGTGCCTGACTGACCTTTTCCAGGTACATCATGGTTTTAAGTGGTTTGAGGTTATTTCACATATCTATTTCTTTCATTGTTTGCAGTGATTACATAGCTATCTAGCTTATGAATATCCAGTAGTGTATTTGACCATCTCTCAGTTATTGAGTGTTTAGAATCTTTCATGGAATGCCTTTTGAACACTTCCATTGTGCATCAAACTACCTTCAACTTTCAAGGTCCAATTGGGTTCAGTGCTGTCTTCTCCTTTCTTCCTCCCACCCCACTTTCTGTTTTACTCTCATGGAGTAAAGGCAGTTCTTTTTTTGCTGCTGTAGCACTTTGTCTTTATTTCCATGATAGAACATGCGATACATACAATTTCCTTCCTTACTATATCATAGGTTCTTTGATGGCAGGGATTAGGTCTTACATACAATTGAATCCCTTAAGCGTACAACATAGTGATTTGCAGATATACATATGCCATGATGTATTTAGACAGCAATATAAAACATTTTTGAATGAAATACTTTCATTTCTTTTGGATTATATCCTTGGGGGTATATTTTTACAAACGGAATTGCTTGGGTAAAGATATTGTCATAGTTTGTTAAAATTCTCACCAGCAGTTTTCATGGTGACCTATTTCTTGATAGTGATCTCTATTATATACATATCTACTAAGCAGGGATAAACTTTTAATTTGTATTATTCTGGGGTCACATGTTTTGTCATGTGATTATGTATTCAATGTGTTCTGACTGTGAATAATGTCCACTTATATTTTTAAGTTTGACGTTTTGATACATCTGGAATTCATTGAAGCATATGATTGTGAGGTACATATGCAAATTTATTTCTCTTCCTGCTAATAATACAGTTTTTCAAC
>RJWH01011490.1:0-11976 GCA_004363575.1 Solenodon paradoxus | reverse complement strand
AAATAATAAAATGATAATTATATAAAGACAAAGAAGAAAAACTGACACAGACCAGAGGAAATGACAGAAACATGGAAAGTGTGTCTGCTGGCTGAATCCTAGAAAGAACAAGGATATTCATTAATTGGGAAACTACTGAAATAGAAATAAAACATGGATTTTATTTAATAGCCATATTTCAAAGTTATTTTCTTAATTTTGATAAATAGATAATAGTAATATAAGATTGGAAAACTGTCAGAAGTGGATGAGTATATAAGAACTTTGTATTATCTATGCAGATTTTTCTAAGTGTAAAATTATTCCCAAATAAAAATTTTATTAAAATGTCCTCTAAAAATACCCACTAAAAATAAAATAGCATGATGTATGCATAGAAGTAGAAATAATTTAAAACTTCAGTGTATATGAAGTACAAATTAGGGCACATCAGGTAATAAATATAGAAGAAAGACAAAAAATAACCCAAATCTCTGAGGGCATTATAAGACATGCTAAAATAAAATAAGCTTACCTGTTGCGTTCCTTTTTTGTCTTCATGTGCCAAAATTTATGATTAGGTTGAAAAGACAATAAATAAAACTGAGATACGATGCTGTCATAATCTGAAAAATAACTAGAAATACATTTTTAAACATAATAGGACCATTATGTCCTTAATATCTAATTTTCTTTAGACATTATATGTGTTACATGTTACTAATGACTATACACATAGTGTTCTGTGACATCTTAGAACAGATAACAGAGACTGAAAATGACAAAATAAGATTGCTTGCTAAGTTCAGATTAAAAATAAAGCAGAATATTAAACTGATCACAACTAGGATAATTTAGTTCTACCTTGTGAAATAACAGGAGACACAGGACACAGGATTATGAACAAGTTGCTTAATTTTCTGAACCTACTTCTCTTTTCACAATAAAATAAGCATACTTAATTTGTAAAATGCAGTTACATTAATGCATAACTTGATAAAAGATATGAAAGATCCTTATATATGATAAAGCTCATATAATTGGAAAAAGACATCAATTATTAAAAATTTACTCTAAATTGTCAGTTTTATAGAACCTAAAACAACCCTGGGAGGTAGATATGACTATCCTCTTTTTACAGATTTGAGAAACAGGGGTCTAAGGACTTAAAACAGCACCAGCAAGGTCACATAAGTAACCTGTATTAGAACTGTGATTCAAATTAAGGTAATAAATTTTCACCTAATCTTTAATCTCACAGTCTGTTGTCTCATGTTCTACTTGGTACAATGTAAGAATACTTGAAGTCAACTTACAAACCAGGGGCTGCTGCAAATAAACAAAATGGAATAGTCACAATTTAACATGAGCATCATAAAGAATACAGTTGGCTAAGAATATGGACATGGAAGAATTTTGATGACGCGTGAGAACATCGGAAAATGTTTACTAAGAAGTGCCCCAAGTCTCCAAAGAGAACGGACATGAGAAAGAAGTAAAAGGGGAAAGCAGACAGGTAAGCATTCATCGGGCAAAACTGAATAGAGAATCACCAGGCCCGCGAGCAACCAGAACAGAGTCCAAGAAGAGAACACCAATCTGCAAGAAAAGAAAGGCTGTAGCTTCACCTGGTGAGCACAAAGGAGACAAAGGCACCAAAAAGGGAGACCAAAACAGTCCTGCAGAGGGCTGAGATATGAAGACTTTAGTTATTGGTAAAATGTCATGGATAATGCCACTTTCTCTCTGTATAAGAGAGCTCAGCCTGTTGCATGTGACCTTGAAGACACTTCACGCATTCAAACTGTAGGTGTCTTGGGAAGGGAGTTTTGTTTTCTGCAGGTCTTTGGACTGTGGGGACCATGAAAACAAATTTTATCAAAATAGGTTTATGGGACATATTTGATTTCTTCTGTGACAACTCCAAAACTAAACCTCAGGGACAAAATGGGAGAAAAAAACAAAAAACACAAAAATGATGGTGACTGCGGAAGAAAAACTGTGACAGGATGATAAATAAAATCCTCTTTACTACAAAGAAAATAATTGAAGCAAAAATAAATAAGGGGGAAATTTTAAAGTAAAGCATGTAGGCATGGTGTTAAGATATCAGGTCAAATCTAGGTTGTGATTTTAGTCAGTGTAAAGTCCCTGCACCCACAACCCTCAGGCTCACTCTGCCTGTCTTATGTCCTACCCTCAAGAATTGCTCCATTTTCTGCAATCAGTATTTCATTCTCAGCATATCATACATGTGAATAAGTAAAAATGATATGGAATTTTAAAAAACTTGTGATTTATCATCCTGTTTCTTTAAAGTTCCTAGTGACACCCAGAAATGAATGGCTCATGAGATTTAGCAAAAGTGATAAAAAAGTGCTTAAAGTGACAAGTTCAGACAGATCAAGAGAGGAAGGATATTGTCAATTGAACTATGTGCAGTGTATTGTGTGATAGACTGAGCTTGAATCATGGTCTGTGTATTTTCTACTGGTTTGAATGATACATTAGTCATTTTCTGTGAAACTCAGGTTATTTAACTGTGATTATACAGACCTATATTTTTGTAAAGATTAACTTAAATTTTATGAGCTTTATTCAGTACCTGACACAAAAGATATTCTAGTATTGTTGGTTCTATGTCTGGTATTAAATTAAAATTAAATTTGAGTCCTTAAAGCCCTATGATCATTCTATTTTAATAGAATTCATAGCCATGCCATCTGTAACTATAGAAATACATAAAACTGATTTCATTTTAACCTGAATCTGTTTGCATGAAAGACTGGCATTCAGTATCTGCCTTGGATTCCAATGCTGTTGCAGCCCCAGAAGCATCTGGTTCTCTTCTTCTGAAGAGTTCTTAGAATCCTAACATTCTCAAATTTTAGAGTTTTTATTATTTTGAAAGCAGGTTTAGACACACAGTAAAACTGAAACAGAGATTTCCTACATTACCCCCAGCCCATACATACAGAACTTCCCCCATTATCTGCATCTCACACCAGAGGAGAATATTCATTGAGCCCTCATTGACATAATCAACCAAAATCTAGAGTTTTAACTAGGGTTAAGAATCAAAGTTTTATTTAAAAGCATGTAATAAATATATATGAAATATTACTAAAAAGTACACTGTCAAATTTTGTCCTTTAATTGTACATTTCATATAATTTTGCCTCTTTTTCCACTACAGCATCACACAATGGGACATGATGTTATAAAGAGTAAGCTAGTGTAAGATAGAACCTAATTTGAGTAATTAAATAATTAAATTTGAAGAGTTAAACATTGGTCCAGGAGGCCAGTTTTAAAGAGGCAAAGATAGGGATCACAGACCTTTTAATAGAAAAAGTGTATGTTTCTAGTTATCCAATTTCTTAATCTTTTAATATTTTTTAGGTTTTACAAGAGCACTTATCTTATTTTCCTAATATCATAGAATTAGAAACTGGAAATATCCTATAATGATGTCTTTGTCATATATCTAGCATTTAATTTATTTGATAGCAAACCTTGTATGACTTTGAGATTTTTAAGTCTTTTTTGACTTAAAAAATAATTTGTGTAGGATTACAGAGCCATATCATTTACACATGTTTTATTTCCTACTTTGTACGTTGTGAGCATTTTTCCATGTTGTTAGATACTGTTTTTGTTTTTATTTTGGAATTGTATTGAAGTAACAATAGAGTATAACATTATATGTTTAAGGTGCTTATCACTGTAAATCAACACCTGCATATATTACAATGAGGTCATATATATAGCATTATCACTTAATAAGAAATTATGAGAGTTAAAACATTTCAAAAATAATTTTTGTATATGATTTCATAGAGAATCTGTATTTCTCTGGAAGTTACTTGCAAAATGTTCTGTGAATATCTGTGTTTTTCAGGAGAGGTTCTAGGAGTTTCAAATGATTATTGGGCAAGTGAATTGGTTAAGGAAAATATCATTCAATTTAACAAATGTTTATTTATTATCAAAAGTGCTTAGAGTTTGGTATGCAACATTTCGATACCTTTTATATTTAAGTACAGGGTTTGTTTCTATGTTGTTTTTAGTAACACATATATTAAGCAAATAGCTTATGCTGCAATTGTCTATCCAGCAAATATAATAACATAAAAGAGGAGGAAATGGATTGACACTGCTCTCTTCCCACTGAGGTAAGCTTTTATTTCCTCTTAAAATAATTGATTGCTATGAAATATGTCACTTGTTGTGTCACTCAGAGAGGCATCGTATTGGTTCCATCAGGTGTGTCACCGCTTTGAATAATATCCATAAAATTGAAGAAACAAAAATTGTCTTCTATATATGTCTTCTATATACTTTTAATAAAACAGCCTCTAAAAAGGGTAGCTAATTTAGACAATAGAGACTAAAACCTTTGCAATAAAATTCACAACTTAAGGAAATCAAATATCCTAGACATCAGAAATGTAAACTCAAATAAAGATAAAATGATGTCCAAAGAGATGTTCTTATATATTTTGTCATTGGCATCAACCCAGGAGAAAACTGTAGCCCTTCCTTTAAAGTTACTTAAATTCAATATATGTCACCATATTCATGTATAGTTGACATCCAGAAGCCATTTAATTGGCTATATCTTTGTTTCTAAAGGGCAGTTTTACACATGATATCAAGGTGTTCTCCATTTGCTATTGCATTGACATTTACATATTCTTAAAAACAGTCTTTGAATATTCATTCCATTTTTTTTCTAGACTGAAAACATCTTATTAAATTGTTTGCTCTGAGGTAATAATATCACTATTGTAGAGTGGTGGACATGGATCTGTGCTAATGGCATCCAATGCCATTTATATTTGCAAGTTCACTTAATTTTACTTAATTTTAACATTTTATTGTGTTTCCCTTTCTTGTCTCATGACTATAGGATGATCAAATGCCATGGAAATATTTAATTGACAATGTATAAAACAGTTATGAAATTATCTTTGCAAAAGAATAGCATTCTCAAAAAATTTGATGTTTGTTTTGAACATATGTTGCATCAAGCATTTATTTCGTTTTCACTTTAAAAATGATTTATGATTGAGATAAACCTATCTTTTAGATAATTCAATTAATTTAGCAAGATTACAAAAATATTTAAATAGATATGATTTAAATCTAGAATCATGGGATAAAAAATAATCATTTTTCCTATGATTTGATAATATCACTTCAGGAATGTGCCATTTCCACTATGACTATTATTTATTTATGTTAAACTATATCACCAGGCTATCTAATGATTGAAAATCAGTCTGTTTTATATATTAGCCCATTAGTGAACTTAGGCCAAAATGGAAACCTTTAAAGATAAAGTTTTTGCACTTCAAGGAGTCAGCGCATCACTCCCTGAATTGTTTCAGAAGCTAAAAGGTAGTTGAAACACTGGTGACCCGTTAGTATGAATCAATTTGCACTGCTGTTATGTTTTTGGAAAGAGCCTTCTGAATTAGATGAAAAGAATTCAAAGTTCCTGTGGTGGTAATTGCATAAAGTTGGCCCAGGCGATTAGCTTTATTTATCTAAATTTTTTCTCATTCATAAATTCAAGATAATAATATATATTCTGAAATTTTGTGAGGATTAGACTTATTAATGTACATAAAATATGTACTACGAGCCAGAATCTGGTAATCACTTCACAATATTAATTATGTCAAGCCGAATTCCTTTACCGTGAAAAGACAGAAACTAAAACTATTTAAGATAAAAGCAAGCTTGTGACTTACGTAACTTAGAAGTCCAAAAAAAAGAATTAGCTTTAGATACAAATGAATTCAAAGGATCAACTAACACAATCAGTAGTATTGTTATCTCTCCCAGTTCCTGTTCTTCTTGACTCTGTTTTCATGAAAGCTCCTTCTATGCTTCCTTCATATAGCTCCTGTCAACCCTGTTTACCAGTAGTCCTCCACTTCACATCTCCACAGAAAACACGGGCAGGTCAACACAAGGAAGATCTCATTAAGTTATACTTTGAGTTTTATATAATAACTATGGATGGAGACATCTGATTAGCCATCCAAACCATGGGCTTGACCCAGAAGCCCCTGTAGTCAAAGTCAGTAGGTAACATTTTAAGAAAAAAGAAGAAATGCTGCCTGTCCACACATGCGTGCGTGTGAACACACACACGGAGACCACGGATCCACTGTTACTTTTTACTATTACCATTATGTTTAAATTTACACATTTGTTTTCCTGAAAGTGAATAAAATATGCATTTTTTCAAAGTTAGCAGAAAGTCTACATAGGCATTCTATATTTAATTATTTATTTATGGAGCAAATATGTGACCATTTATTCCATAGCAAGTAATATGTATAAATTAATATATTATATCAAAGTAAACATTGGACTAATTTATAATTAATTATTATAGAAAATATAAATGAAAAGCACTAAAAATGTTTTTGAAAAACAAACTTTTTAATCTATAATAAGTAGTTTTGTTAATTTTTGACAAATTGTTTGCTTTATTTGTTCTCAGCTTCTATGAAGTAGGTTAAGATTTGCCCCATAAAATTATATAGAATAATGGGCAAAAAGAGCTTAGCAAATTCTCTTCAGTTAACAAGATTTCAATAGACATCAGCTTAATTGTTAATAGTTAACAGTTTTCAGACTCATGATAAATTATGGAACATGAGTATGTTTTTTAGAATTGATAAAAATGAGATTCAAGTACATGTTATTGATGTGTTTTGGAATCTTATGAGCCCCATTTTCTTTATCTGTGTAATTTATAGCAATAATAACACATGCTTTAGAGTGGAAGTGATCTGAACAAGTCATGGTTGAGCTACAAATAATTGAACACCTGTAGATGTTCTATGTTCTGTGTTAGAAATGGAATATATAAATTTTAAGAAAGGTCCTACTGCTACTAAGTGAATTGAAAAATGACAGGTAAGGCAATAAAGCATAACTTTTATCAATTTGTATTTACTATTTAGTTTTCAGAGATGGAGACGTCTTAAGGGTATCACCCAGTGTTTTATCTTGGTAAAAATAAAAATATTTTGAGAACAAATAATGTTATTCTCTTTGAATTAAATATTTCCAGGTTCATTCCTATGAATTAAAATGACGTAAATGGCATGGTATTACATGTCTAGGGCACATGTAGTGAAAATTTAAAGCTTATAAATGTACCATGTAAAATTTAAAGTATCCATTCTTCATATGTATTACAAGATACATTTTTTATGTCAAAGGAAAATCAACATAGTCAGAGTAGCAAGAGATTGAGGGAGAGAAAAATGGAGCACATTTTGATAGAGAAAGGTGATAGCCACCATAGCTCACCAACAGGGAATGTGATTCTTTATCTAACTTTGCAGTTCAAGTTGGGTTTGGTCAACTACTGGATATGAACATGAATCCTGGTGCTAGGTAGGGAAGAAACAGTGGTTTATTCAGGGTCAGTAATTGAAAACACTGGTCAAGCATATAAACAACCACTCTAAGTTCAATTCTTGAGGAAAAGCTAAAGAAGAAATATATACCATAATTAAACAACTTCTAAAATAAACTGGTAAAGCAATATTAAATTGAGTCAGAGAGGAATTTTCAATAAAAGGTAATAATAGGAATAGGAATTCTGTTTAATGAACAAAGAAACTATCTATCATCTCTCTTCCTATCTATCAAATAATATAGTATCAAAATATGCAAAAATACTGCTTCCCGTGGACCCACATAAATCTGATGGCAAAGGTGAAGGTTATGAAAACAATGAACGAAGGTTCAAGATCCAGGACTGGGGGAAAAATCAAAGTGAAAGATTATAATTCATACCAGAAACCTAAAAGTAAAAAGGCAAAAAGTAATGATGTAGATTTGAACCCCACAATAAATAGCATCCAGATACACATGTGTATAACCAAGATGAAAACATATGTTTTATTCAACATAGATACATATTTAATAATATATTTGATAAGTAACAATTTACACAAAAAGTAGCAATTTCAAAGAATAAAAATGAAAACCATATCCCCTGCTCATGATTCAAAATTTAAAATAAAAAATAAAGGAAATAATAAAATAGTAAGCATTCATTAAAAATTGCAGCAAACTTTAAGCAAATATAGATTAAAAATCATACATAAAATTTCAAATAACCAAATTGAAATAAGAATGAAAGCATGCCAAGGAAACGCTTGGGAGCATGCATAAATAATAAATTAAAATTAAAATGAAACTGGTGGAGAGGAGGAAGAGAAGATAAAGGAAACCAGAGGCTAAAGGAATAATAACGGTGTTGTGATGGACACTAGAACTTTGATGATGAGTGTCGTGTGAAGTGCAGATTGTGATATGAATTCATTTTTTTGAAAATCAGATACTAATGTAAACAAAAGAAACAATTTTTTAAAGTTTAAAAAATCCTTATCTAAACTTATTCAAAGTCCATAATATACATATGTGTGCATATGTACATATATATATATATAAATCTGTTTATAATTCACTTAACCTGAAAAAGAGGACATAAAAAAAATCTTAAAGAAAATAATAAAAGTTCAGGGATGATATAAAGTCATAGAAAAGGCATTACAAATGATTTATTTTAAAATGAATAGTTGTGTCCTAAAATAAATAGCATAAACTTCCAGCAAATTAATCAGAAATAAAAATGTACCAATAAATGTATTTAGGAAATAAACAAAGTCTAGTAATATTTGAAGGGTGCAAAAATACTTTTACAACTGTGGACTGATAAATGTTAATTGATGAATATTCTCAAAATATGAATAATCAAAATTTATTTAGAAAACTATATAAATGTGAAGATACATTCATGAACAAAATTAATGGAAGATAAAATATTCTAAATAATTTAGGATGCATGTATTTTAAAATCATATTTTCAAAAAAGGGATTTTTCATAAGTCAATTTGTAAATGAAATGCAAATTCTGAATACAATACAAATTCTGAAAGGTTTGCAAGATTTTTAGTATCTGATACTTAATGTGTAAAGTATGACGTGAGACATGTCAAAGAATTAGGAAGAATTGCCTCATCAGATTTCAAGATATACTAATAACTAAAAATAAATCAAAGATTTAGGAATTTAGATGGTGAGAGACTTACAGACACAAGAGCCATGAAATGTACAGAAAGAAGTCCAAACATGTATTACAACTTGTTTTATAACAAAACAAATTAAGATGTAATATCGAAATCATAGCATTGATGTATGTATTTTCCTTGAAGAAAGTAATAAAATTGATTCCTGTTTAATATTATATAGATTATATATAAAGCACATACACATGTCTTTATAAAGACACTAAAATTGCCACCTCTTAAATAATTAAACTTTACAAGAACTCAAAATTTCTCTAGAAAAGGTAAAGCAAATAATACCCTTCCTGGAAAATTACAACAGAAGTTTAATTTTAAGGTTTTATTAAGTATTCTCGATTTTTTAAAAGACAAAATACTCAAAAATAATTTATAATTAATATTAAATATTGTACTTTCACCAGTAATTGGGATGTTTATGTTAACTATAATAAAGCATTATTTTGTTGATACTGTTGAAGAAGTAGTGTCATATGGCAAATGATTCAAATAGTTCATTTCTTAGTGCTTATTCAAAAAATACAAAAATGCTAATAAAAGGAGATATATCCCTGTGTGTTCATTATAACACTATTAGCAACAGCTAAGATGGAGATGACCTAAGTGCTCACTGACAGATAAAGAATATGCAGTTTACATACACAATGGAAAATCCAAAGATAAAATCCTGTCATTTGTGACAAAACGAATAGAACTAAAGAAGATTATGCTGACTAAAACAAGTCAGAAGATATGATGTTACTAGCATATGGAAGACAAAGAAGCAAAGCTAGATTTACAAATTCTTAAAGACTGACAACAGAATATTGGTTACACCCCTAAGGGAAGAAGGATAAGGGGTAATGAGGGTCGATCGTATAATGGTGGATGAAAACCAGAATTTGGTGGTAATCACAATATAGAACATAGAGAAGTATGAATTTATACCCCTTAAATTTATGCAATGTTATTTGAATGAAGGAAAAAAAAGAAATATTTTAACATGGACTGAAAATGCACACACCAAATTTCAACTCCTTTGAAATATTTTTTTCTTGAAAATGAGAGAACAATGGTCTGTGAAAGGGAGAAAAGGAGATTAACTTTATTTTAAATGCTCTACTTGCCAATAAAATGGAAACCACAAACAACTGAAGCAAGAATGAAAAATACAGCTGCTTGTTAATTTTGAATGATAGCTTTATATTATGTTTGCATTCATTTTTTTCTGATTCCATTGTTTTTATTGTAAAAATAAGTTTTAAGATGGAATTTTAACTTCATAGCCCATATTTTACCTAGTGTAGTTGGTTTTCTCTAAGTAAATTAATCCAAAGTAAAGATGGTTTGTCATAGAAAACAAATCAGAATAATAATTGATACGACTTGCAGTGCCTCCTGTTTCATACAAACGAACAAAGGTCTGAAGTAGGTTTCATTTCATCCTTATTTTATGATTTAGGGAACTAAGACCTCAGATAAAAAACTGATTTCTACAAAACTTGAATAACTTGCTCAAGATTTCCTATTAATAAGAGATTAAAAAGGATTTTAATTCAGGAAACGTTGCTTCAGAATTTTTGCACAGCCACATGACTACTTACACTCTAAGCAGGGAACGGGATTGAAACATATGCATTTACAGATAGATATTTATAAAGGCATACACTAGATTTGTTTTGTTTCTTGACCCCCATTTGTAGAATACAATAGGTGCTTGATACGAATGTTTGTATGTGACTCTATGCAGTTATCTTCCCAGAAAAAGATGGAATAGTATGTTTTGCCATTCAAAATCTTTTTGAAGCTAGTTGAATTCTAGTGTTCTTAAATATATACATGTGTAGCATACTATAACTGAACTAAATTAGTCATTAGGTATGAGACTGTACTATCCAGCAATATTTTGCTGGATTTAAGGCAGAACAGTGATGCCCCCTAATAAACCATTGTGACTGATGAGATGAGGCTGACTAAGCATACAAAACAACAGTAGGTATTAATTCTTTAGCACCTCTTACGATATAATTTTTGTTACTCAATTTAGTTTCAGTAATATAGAGAAATAAAATATACCAATTGTCTGACTTATGACCCAATACTAAATATTATGCTATTAGAAAAAATAGAGTTTTCAAACAGGAAATCAAATTACAGATTAATCATTTACTACTGGCTTTATTATCTCAAAATTTTAACAAATCACATAAACTTGTTGAGACTTGCTTTTTTTTCTTATGTGAAATTAAATTGTTGAAGCTCATAAATTCCTAAATGCTATGATTTTAAGTCAAATCTTCCATTTTATTGCTTTTTATAGCAACATAGATTTCCTTCATTCACTTATTCATTCATTTCCAAATGAAAAATTTACATCCCCACTATTATTAGGAGCTATATTAAGGCACAGGATTCAGAGAATTATAGTAGTATTATTAAGACGACACATCTCCCCTTAACTACATTTCTCCAAGTATTGAAAAATGTCAATAGAAAAAAACTTATGTGAGGCTACAGATGATTAATATGAGAAATAAGTCAGGGAATAACGATCTCCAGAAGGAAGCATATACTCAAAGTTAGCCTACCACCTGCTAAATATAACAGAGATGGATAATTGTACAGAAAGATTAAACAATATCATGGTATTCAGAATATAAAAATTGAAGAAGGAAAAGAATACTTAAGATATCATGAAACTGTGACATATACAAGGTATATGAGATTATACTAAAATGTATAACATACTATTTCTGAGTCAAAATATAACTAAATTATATTGATTGGCAAAATATAATGTATTTTACTCATATTTACTTAAGATTTTGATGTTTTTTATTACAGGAAACTTTAATAATCAATGTTTTCAGGTCTGTAATGACTAAATACATGA